>VNWX01000791.1:0-18493 GCA_009869905.1 Ceratophysella communis | reverse complement strand
TATTGGGCGGCAGGGCTTGTTTTGAAGAGTACACGTATGCGCGTATTGGGCGCGAGGGCTTGTTTTTTAGAATACGCGCATGTGCGTATTGGGCGAGAGGGCATGCCTTATAGGGTACGCGTATGTGCGTATTGGGCGCGAGGGCGTGTCAAAATGAATACGCGCATGTGCGTATTGGGAGCGAACCGGTTAAACTTGTCCGAAAGTCATACAATGAGTTCAATTTGTATCGTTATTTAGCAATTAGCGTTAATTTTATTGCATATCCATCGAATACAGCAATTTTTTTTCATAATAAACGGCACAAACTAACTTCTGTGCCCTGCATCATCGTCCACCTAGAATTTTATTATGCTTGTTAAATTGGCTTAAAAAAATAATATAATTAATTGGCTTTAAACTGCAAAATATAATTAAATAAATTGGCCTAAAGTACTAAATGGTCTAGAATATGCTGTCACGCTTTATGTATGTAAAAAGCAGCAGGAATTTGCTTCAAAGAAATTCAGTTTCACTACATAAGTCGAGATATTGTGACCTCACGCATTTCAATATTGTGACATTTTCGAAATCCGAATCCGATACAGCAGCGTCCCTTAGAATTCCTGTTTTACCACGGCTTTATTGTTCAAGACAGATTTTCTTACAATGAACTATTTTCTGTACCCTAGGTAGCTCTACCATTCTGGCCTTAGTGAGCCGAAACCGATTTTGTTGCGGAGCTCATCGTCAGAAAAATGTATCGGTACAGTACAGATGCACACGGCATATTCCATTGACTGAAAACTTCATATCAGGTAGTCATCGTATCGTGTAAAGCCTGAAGTTCAAGCCATATCTCTACGTAGAAAAAAAGCCATGGTTTCACTTCATGAATCATTTTGCGGTCGGTTTAGCATTCAATTTTCCCTTTTATATCTTCCTAAAACGATTATGAACGGACGGAAACTTCTTTGGTAGGTACCAGTAAAAAGTAAAAGGCTTTTGAAGTCTTTTGAGATGAAGAGACTCATGCGTTCATTTTATATTATAGCATCCCCAATTGAATAATAGGTAACCAAGGGTCCAGGCCGTATACAGCACTTCTTATGCTTGCCTTATGGGCTAAGAATTGCCGAATAGCTTCAATTTAAGGTAGCCATGTGCCTTATCCAGAGTGATATTGAGCAGAATAATTTGGTTCTTGGTCGAATCGTAGCAGAGATTTCAATCGGGACGAGTTTTAGAAATTCAAGGCTGCTTAAATACGTTGACATAAGCTTTTTGGCAACTGTGCAATATTTTTTAACCACGAAAGTACCAATAATTACAACATTTTGGAGACGATTCAAGGCTGAAAACGGCAAACAGAAGTCAAAGAGACCGAATCCTAGTGCCTGGTGGCTCTTTCGGTATTTTAGTCTTTGGTGGTTCGAAAATAAAAGGTAAGATCACCGAATCAACGGGAGAGCGGTTCATGAAAGGAGCAGAGGTGGGGCAGCTAAGCCAAAGCTGTAAAATATTTCTGAGCGAGCACCGAATTAGAATACCGATCTATTCAATGTGGATCTTGATGCTGAAATGTATGTGGTAGAATATTGATTGTGGTTAATAAGAATACGCTACATAATTAGGTACATAGATTCGATCAATTAAGAAATATTCCACTCGTCGGATCTGCAAGAACAAAGAGGAATTCAGCTACTTTTGCTTTCAGCTACTTTTGCTTTGAATAAAATGTTTTTATTTTTAAATCCGTTCATTTAATTTTAAATGCGGAGCTCAAGTGATGCTCAATCGCTGAAATTTAGTTTGATCACTAGCGAGCTTCTGATGTAAATAATACATAGTATAGGCAGCTTTACAAAGCACAAATTTTAATAGGTATTTTTATCATTTTAATACTTCTGAGAGTTGAAATCATTACTATGTATTAGGAATAACTTCTGATAAATCTACTCCACGACCCACGACATATAAAGAAATATTCTGAATTGGTAAGACCAGAAGGACCCCCGAATCGGGATCTGGCAAAGGAGAGAAAGAAAGCAATTGAGAAGAAATGCGCTGGATGTTAGGATTTGGACAATAGACAAGGTGTGAGGGCTTCTAGAATCTCTTGAATAGGTCCTTTTGTACTCTGACAAGATGTTTTGATGAGCGTCACTCCTGGTGGTACGCCACCGCGTTCACCCAATCCAGCTTACGGTGCAGTATGCTACTGGGGTTGGGGTTCAAGTTTCTTTGAAAATCTTGTCGACTGTTATTTCTAGTTTCGCTTTAGGCTGTCAAGCATCGAATTGGGATATTGGATGTATGTTACGACTGTACATAATATTTATATACCGCGTAAGAAAAAAAAATAGTTCCCGCATCGAGCTTGCATCGTAACAGTTTTTCACAAAATTATGCCAAATTAATTAATCCGATGAATTCCAAATTCCAAGTACCTGTAATTAGGAAATATTAAGTCCAGACATTAACAGGAATTTCGCATTTTTTATGCACGGCGCCAGGCATTGAACAAATCAATATTCTCAATTTGATAGGAATTAACTTGTTGATTGAATTTTAGACTTTTAAATCCGGAAAATAATCCACGGCCGTACCTTAAATTGATGAAACTTATAAGAAATTAAGCTCACTGCATTTTCTTGAATTCTTAACCACGAACCATCTCACCTTACGACTCATCTTCTCTGCAAGATGGAATGGAGCTGGACGACACTCGCAGGATCAGATTTAAAATTCCTAATGAAATCTGATCTTGGCAGTTACCTAAACAAGAATGCTTGAATGCTGGAGAATGCGGTCATATAACCAGTAATTTGTGTACGTAGCGACATATCTCTCTCGAATCAATGTTAAACTGCAGTTCCTACATGACGTTTTCCCATAAGGATAGCTGTGTCAGGGTCAGGAGTGTCCAGATAAAAATACTATCTCGGTGCTTTACGAGCTGCAATCAAGCACTTGAAACTTAAAGTTATAAAATTTTTGAAATGGAATGCTGTGGCTTGTGGCTGCATCGTTGTTCGAGTAAGATATACCACTTGGATTTCTGAGCTGTAAGTCCATAGAAACCGGTGAATTGTCGAGTTACGCCGGTTAACGCGAACCCGAGTGCAGTGACCAGTCCACTTCCAGTACACGTGTATCAGTCATAAATCCTACTAGGCCAGTTTATCCTTTTCTCAAGCCATCACGACCCAATACCCAATGTTGACAACCAAGTTCTTTTGAACATTATGACTCGTATGTCAGACACAAGGACTCCATATATGGTGCTGGCTAAGCAGGAGAGGACACTTCCAGGTTGTCAAGGACCTCTGAGATGACTTTGAAATACTGAAATTGAAGATGAGCAGCGAAGAAGTGGACAGGATTGACACATTCGGACGCTTGTTTTGTTTCAAGAGGTTTCGAGGTTGGGTTTGGGTTGCACCGGAATTTTTGGAAAAGTTATCTTAATAATTCATAAGGAGAAACTGTTGCATGATTTTTGATTTTCTTCAGCCAAAAATAGAAAAAATCAAAGACAAAATCTCATTTCGATTCACTTGATGAGTCGACGTAACACAGATCCACGTGGACCAGAGAAAGCACGAGACGGAAAGTGAAAGTCGAGTAAATCCGTTTATAATTATATATAGAGCTGTTGACTGTCGTTTTGACACTTGGGGATTCGGTTCGGATTCGTTGGTGAATTTGCTACACGGCTACAAGACTTCGAGAGCATCTGTCTCGCCTTTTCCTTTTGTCTTTTCAGCTAGCCTATTAACAGGTGTCAATTTGAGGGGAGATTGGATACATAGAATGGAAGAGCGAGCCAAGTTTAGCTCGTTAGTCGATTTTACTAAATCCATCAATCTTGTTTCCTTGTCTCGCGTTACATCTTACACGTCATGGAGTTCTATTTTTCGTTAATCAATCTGTTCAGGCGATAACGAATAAATGTCAGATGCCAGGCTCAGGCTTGGATTTTTCAAATTTTTAAATATTATCAGCAGTATATGTAAACAGAAACTGAGTTGGTAGAGAGGACAATCCTGCGGTGAAATCAGACCTGTTTTATTAAAAACCAAAAGTTGAAGTTCTAAACGACGCCTAACTGTTGCTCTAGCAAATAATCGCATCTGCAAAATCCAGTTACTTAAATCACTTTTACTTTTATTCCGCAAATCAGGAAATACGATAACCATGCATAAATCGAGGCGTCGTTCTGTAGTTAATCTCAAGAAATCGTAAATTCTTAATCATATGAAGGATCAAACCAGACAGAAATTAGGCGAACCTCACGACTTATACCAAAGCCTATTCACCCAATTTTGACTCGACTCGTTTCACTTGCCATCTTAGATTACCTTGTCTCCTTGCCTTGACAGTAGTTCGACGTGTAACAAAACGTAGCACTGAATTTAATTTTGGAAATTCTGCATGAGAGCTTCGATGGCCCTCGTTCCTTTGACATGATTTCTAATAATGAACAATGGTGACAGAGATGAATTTAGAGACGAGTTTGGCCGATTCAGTTCAGAGTTAAAAGACATGCTTTCTAAATCAAATATGCCCTTAATTTGCATAAGCCTTACAAAGTATCCCTTGTCCTGTCGTCGTCTGGTCGTGTTTCTGTTTAACTTGAGATGGATTTGGGCTCGATCGATTTACCAGCAATTTAAAAATTTTGATATTTCGAGCGTCTTTTTGGGGTCACGCATATACGTTTTAAAGCCGTATGAATTTTTGAAATATTTATTACGAAATTAGCTTGAGATTCCGGTTCCAGATCCATTAGGTGCTCATTTACAGGATTTCTTACAACGCAACCCCTGAGCTGTACCTGTAGCAATGATCGAGGTCCAATTGACCAACCACCGAAAGATTACACCTAAGATTTCCTTAATCTTCTCCTAAATATAGTGAAATTTCGCACGGATTAAATAAAAGTCTGCCTTGACTTGACTTGTCGGCATTTACCAGCGAACCTGAACACGTCATTTTTGTGCATAGAATTATAATACGAAACTTTTAAAGCTCTGTCAAGGAAAAAGTCAGAGCTGAATGCTCCATTTCAGAAATGAAATTACTTCAACGGATGGAACCTGACGAGTCATTCCTCGACTCGTACAATGTAATGTAATTGTGAAAAAGGAAATTTGAAGTAACTCTCCTTTAACTACGTACAATTTTCGAGGAGGAGAGTGAAACGCATGGGTACGAATTTAGAATTTCTTTCCACTTTAATTCAGACTCAATTTTTTATATTGTTATTGTCAGGGACTTCGCGATAAAGCCTTTGGCAAGGTTATTGTACTTTCTGCAATTTGAATTGTAACGATGACATACAAATAACTAATAACCTCGCAGCTTTCGATTCCGAAGCCTGTAGAATACGTTTGTATAGCCAGTGGCCAAGTCTATGCATTTTGTGTCGGTCAGTCGGCCGAATTCGCATTAAAAAATCAGCCTTTAATCGAAAAACACCTGAGAATTCGGCATTTACGACCTAAAATCGAACAGCAATGCCCTATTAAGGTCACAAAACGCTTAATTCAGTTCAATTAGAAGTCCACACGTCTGCCTTCAGCACCTTACCATTTAAATTGATTTACGATTTTCTTATACACCTTAATAAACCATTATTATACGCCCTTTCTATTGACAAATAATGATTGAAATATTTGGTCCGGTTTTGGCCTTACCTTTCAATCTTGGACGAACTGTAGTTCAAGCTTTTGTACGCATTTCTGCCTTAATGCAATCAATCATTATCTCAATTTATTTACATCGACGACGACGGATCTCGATTCAGAGTTGAATGGGATTTAAATTAAATTAAATAATAACACTTTCACTTTTTGGGGGCATAAAAGTATGTATGTACTCTCACGTGCCATACTCTGCGTTTCTTGCCAATTCCCATAATGCAATTTGTTTCCGCGTAACGCTATACATGTTGTACGAGGCATTAGTTTAGATTAGCAGAGGTGTGATAAACGCTAGCACGAAGCACGACTACGAATTACGTGAAGGTGTAGCAAAAGCAAATTGCTTTGGATTTCACACTTCATTTTGTCTTGTGAATTAAATAATAAAGTGGTCGTTACTACTGCTGGTGCTGGTACAAAACTTGACGTTTGCATTATTCATTTCATTTGTAAGACTTCGTGAGACTCATGCTAAATGCCAAGTTTGAGTTCAAGTTGAGAGGCAGAGATCATAAACTCGTCATAAATAATTTGTATCATTGCTAATGGCATTTTGGCTCAGCAGAGCAGACACGAAGGGAAATACAGGAGATACGGATAGGGGTAAGTAACATACGAAAACAAGATTATCTCGGGCTAAATCTGCACTAATTACGTAATATAAATGCAAAATAGCAGTTAATGTATGCGAAGACTGTGTTAAAAAATCGATATACTTTTGCTAGTGATTTTTAATATTTAAGTTGCCGTTTGAAAATAAAAAAATAAGAAAATTCTGACTCTAAGAAATACGCTCTATCAGTTGTTGTAAAAAAGGCTTCTATTACAGGAAGGCTCTACTTCCCCCTTGCATTTTCCGATTTCTAACCCCGCCTGCATGCTACAAATAAATTACTACAATTAAAAATTTAATAAATAACACTGTCCCCTATAGTCCTGAGAATCAACTCGAGTCAAACAAATTCTTAAAACTACCTGCATACTCTCGCGTTCATTGTACCAAATAATAATAGATGATCGATGAACATGAAGTCTGAACCAGTTAAATTTGCATACTTGACCCGGCTTGTTTTTTCGTATTATTTAATAAATGCACACAAAAAGGTACCCACGCGTAAGCTTCACAAGAAGTTGATCTAGTTTGTATTTGTCTGCTTGAAATTGTAATTAGAGCATTCTATCATTCCGCCTCCTTCTGAACCTGTCACTCCCAGGTCGTCGAGATGAAACTGAGAGTTGTTTAGTAACTTGTAAATTATCTCGTATGATGTCCTCGTAAATGCTAATATTTACTACGTAAAGGTAGTGTGCACTGAGCATATTATTTTGATCTGAATTCCGGTTTCTATGAACCCCTAGCAATTACTATATGTATGTGCACTGTGCGGGCTGCTGCAGCTACTTTTATGCTATGATTATTATTTTAATTTGAAATGGATTTATTTATTTCCTTCTGCAATTATTCCAATATGCCAATTGTTATTGCTCAATAGCATGCAAAAAGGCGAGCAAGTATCACTTTCGATTTAATACTACACTTGATTTATAGTTTCTGCTATGCTTTACTGCATAATCACTGATTTGGCTGCTTATTTGGCCCCACCTAAATCTGCATACGGATTTCGTAATTGTCATAATTATACAGATACTTTTAAATATCAGGTGTGCATTGAGCAATGATGTTTTCTTGCATTTGGTGATCAAAGTCAGTCAGTTCATAATCCTGATTGGCATAATTATTTTGCATTACCTATATTTCGGAATTATTACTTCAGCCTACTCAATCCAAACTTTCCAAATTTGAATCTAATCGCATTTAACGTTTTCATTAAAATTTCCAAACTGCGTTAAAATTACAAACTTTGTTGAATTTCGTACCTTGTGTTTGTATTTGTAACCTACAGGCCACATGTTATTTAAACGCTAGTAATGCAAGGGATTTACAATGCTCCGATTCCCAATCACACTCAAACCTTTAAACGCAGGTACCCTTCAGGCAATTCTTTCAATTTCAATACTTACGGATGAAGGGTACTTATGAGAAGATTCACTGATCCAATCCAAGGTCATTTTCCGTCCAGATCTCGTGGAGAAGATAATAAATGAGCCTTCGGAGTGAGACTTTGGCTTGCAGTTGTACATCTCGTAGAGAACCAACCACATAGAATATCATTATCAATAGTGCACATGGCCTGGGCCTGGCTAACACATGATTTAAAAACTAGTGAATTTCTGGAGCAAGTCTGGTTTTTTGTTCTCATCTCCTTATCAATATCCCTTGTGTCGGCATGTCAAATCGATTAATCAATTTTCTCAACCTGAGCTTGAACGATGAACGCATCTTTTTTAGAGGCAAGTGTGAGGCATACGGTCGTTTCGCTGTGCAAGGTCGGTTTAACGGTTTCGTCAAAATCCCATTCAGTTTATTATAAGAAAACTTATAAAACGCACGTAGTAATAAGGGTTAGTTCGTTATTAAACTCAATTATTTCATCTGTTAACAAATTAGGCATCTTAGCAAATCCTCCGATCCGTGCGGAATTGTATCAGACGAAATGTCATGGCACCTTTCCATGGACTGAACACCGACCACTGAACATTACTGGATTTTTGAACCCATGCTGCACATCGTTACGAAGCAGCAGGGGGGTTCACTTGACTTGTTTGTTCTTGTCGTTATCTCCTTATCCAATCCTATTAGGCCAACCGAAGATGATTAGTTGATTTTCTGGTCCTGGCTTACCTTGACTTAAAACCCACAATCTAGCCGCAAGCCACGAAATGGAACCACAATTTAATTTTTTGAAAATAATGTTCATTTTCAAGTGCTCTCGAGCGACCATCTACCATTCGCTATACAAAACATTCGAGTCCAATTTTGCCTTAAATTGACCGCTTGACTTGGCGGAAGCAATCTTGCAGAGAAATGGGTTAGTCGAGCATTGACAAACGCATAAGCAGACCTATAATAGAAGTAAATGCATCCGACGCCCTAGTTTTCATAGCGTCTATCAGCATTTTAACCGGGATTCGAGTAAGCCTTTTTGGAAGCATTATTTATTCCCCTGAGGTAATTCCGGCTCCAGTCTTTCCCATCCAATATTGTCAAATACTCTACACATGAAGTAGCGAAGAGATGGTGGCTTGCCTTGATGCTGGCAAGTAGCACATACCTATACAGAGACATAAAAGAAATCTCAAGTCCCAACTTGCAATTTTTCGCTTTCACTTCACACATATGCAAATACTCAAACGACACTCCAGACGGGACTCAGGAGGACTACTTTAGAAAATAGCGTATTTTCGCCACAAGTACATGGCCATAAGAGAAATGAGTTTCGCTTTCACTTGTTTTGTCGCGAAATTTCAGGGAAAGATGCGAGAATTACGTTTTTTTTTACTTTTTTTTAGTAGTGCGGCTTTGGTGAAGGTAACTATAACTATTTTCGTCAAAACACATGCCGACTCGGCCGCCGGACGTTAATTTTCGAAACATTTATAATAGTAAATGTATTAAAATGTAAATATTCAGATTGCTCTTCGTTAGACTCGATCTCGCTTTCACTTCACACATATGCAAATACTCAAACGACACTCCAGACGGGACTCAGGAGGACTACTTTAGAAAATAGCGTATTTTCGCCGCAAGTACACGGCTATAAGAGAAATGAGGTTCGCTTTCACTTGTTTTGTCACGAAATTTCAGGGAAAATGCGAGAATTCGGATTTTTTGACTTTTTTTTTTAGTAGTGCGGCTTTGGTGAAGGTAACTATTTTCGTCAAAACAAAACAAACGCTACGCCGGCCGCCATACGTTAATTTTTTAAACATTTATCATAATAAATGTATTGGAACATTAAATATTCAGATGACTCTTCGTTTTTCCCTATCACTCATAACCATAACTTACTCTAACTTCGGTGTAAGATGACCTTGAAAGTCTTGATATTTGCCAATAAAATGGAAGTATCTATAATTTCGCATACAACTTTGGACCATAGTCACTATATAAATGCGCTTACATAATTACGCCTCGAGAATTTTGAACTCGCCGACGCTCCTTTCTCGATTCCCTTACAGAACTCCTGTAGTGTCGTTCTCAGTTCGACACTGATAAATATGACATAATTTTGTATCTGTCCAAAACCCACCGCGTACCCGGTTGGTTGGAAGTCTAAAACTACTTTCCATGTATTTCAACATCCATATTGTCCTTCTGTGCCATTACATTCGTCTCCTCAGAATTCCGTGCTTCAAGGAAAAAAATTCAATCGGTACACAACATGCTTCAGCTTCCGATTCGGAGTCCGTAATTCCTTGCAGCGTCGGTTGTCGGTTTTCTTGAAGATATGGTATTTCCCAAGTAATAAAACATCGCCATTTTCACGAGCAACAGAAATCGATTCATTAAATGTTCAATTAAAACTTCAAACACGAAGAGAACCTTTAATTCTTCTAATGCGCCTATTTTTAACTGCTTGTTTTTTATTTTTTATTTTCGGCCTTACAAGTAATTTTAAAACCACATCAGAACTCGCCGCATAATAAATTCTAGATTAATGCCAGGAAGAATAGCCCAACATGCGTTTGAAATTGTGAGATTGTCCATGGCCAAAAACAGAGACTGTATTTCCAGTCGCCATTGCCAAAAATCCCGAAAATGCCAGAAATCCCTGAAAGGACGCGCTCTATCTCCGCAGACTGTCCCCAAAGTATTGTAAACATGGTCTTGTGGTCTTTTCTTTTGTAGGCCAACCCTCAGAGAGCCCGACTTTCTTTTTTTCGGACACAACCCATTTAGACAGGAGGTGTATTGCTCTCTTTTTAGCTTTTGTTGTGAAGCCAGCAAGCAGCAAGATGAGTGTAAGACTTTCTCCCAAAATGGAAAATGTCAAGAATAACGTAAGATGTCCATAACTCACTTACGCCTTCATTGGAAAGCGGGGCTTCCAATTCTTCACGTACACCCCGTTTGTTCTGTTGTCTCTTGCGGTTTACATTTAAATTGTTTTTTGTCCATGGAAACTCAGAGACACGAGTCTCTCTGGGCTTACGATGTATACCGGCAAAGTTGGTGTTTGACATTTTTTTTCGGGGTCGAAACCCAAACTTTGTTGGTACACGGTGGGATTGGAATGGATTTCACTTCCAACCCCTTGACGTCTGTTAAATGACCATGACGGGGTTGGGAAATTTAAAGTCATAATTCAGCTCTGGACAATCAGTATTGCCGGTAAGGTGACGGTGACAATGTCTAGGAACGTACGAGCTCAAAGAAGTCATAAACTCGGCAGCAGCCCAGCCCAGCAGGCATCATTTATTAATCGACAGTTGGCAAATACCGGGCTGCAAACGTAACAGCTCGTTTGCCAATATTGCAGGGTTCGCAGTCGTTTCGCCGACACAAATTCGACATTTCGCTATTTTCATAATGTAATTTTCGTTGATTTTCGGTATTTCTTGACGTTTCGCAGGCTAGGTTTGATGAAAATGCACTATTTACGTTTTAAATATAGCGAAAACGCATAATTGTGTCGAAAAACTGAAGCAGATAACGCCGTGGCGTGGCACCACCTCAATACCAAAGTGAAAGTCGACTTTCTCCATGTGCCCTGCAATAAGTTATAAGCAGAGAGCCCAGGCAGTGCAGATATCTTTTTTTGAGTTGGCACACCCGGCTTGAGCTGAAGGCAAAGGATCATTGAATCTGCTCAGAAAAAAAATATTCAACAATAAATCATAGATGAGAAGAATTACGCCAGGTTTTAATACTTGAGACAGGGTGGGGTCGTGAAAGAAAGTAAGTAATGTGCAGGGGGTTCGACAGGGACAACATATGTTGCCTCTGGGTTCAGACCTTTCTTCACCTTTTTTTCTAAGACTACTTAGCTCACCTCTGTAGCTTTCACGGGAATGCTTTATGCTTTCACTTTCTGGAATTCATATTTTGTTTTGTAATGTATCCGTTTCGTAGTGTCGTAAGTCATATTTCAGATCGTAACGGCACGGCACCTGCTTTTTTTTTTGTAGCATGACGTGAATATCGAATGGTGTTTTAAAATTTGAGGAAAGTCGAGTAACAAATTAGCATGAGGGAAAGTACTGTTATTTCGTAACAAATGTGCCGGACGTCGGACGTTTATTTTAAATTTTGGATTATAATAAATTATGTCCCGGATATATATATTTATCAGGTGTAGGTGTAATAAGGCACGGTTGGCTTAATTTAAATATCACAGGCACTTCTAGGCGTAATCATGGCACCTGTTACCGAATAAAAGTAGCATAAAATCTCGACCGACTCCGTGCTGAAGAAAGATCAATAGATTTTAACGTGCTTCGCAAAGTGAAATCTAAAAATAGTGTAGGCAGTGAGGCGGATTATATTCTTCGAATTTGTCACCTGAAGGCCCTTGAGTAGACTCTCTCGAAGGTTGTTATGTAGAGCTTTGAGTAGTTTCCTAACTTGTGACTTTAGGGAATTGCTTAGTTACACTCATTTCATAGCTGGAAGGCTAAACTGTTTTGCTACAAGAGAAAGTTTTCCTTGAGCCAGGCAGAGCTAAAAGGAAAAGTTGGAGAAAGCCTTACTGAAAAGGCTCCCCGTTTGGAAAACAACATCAGAGACAGATTTTGAAATTGAACACCCACACTACCTACCTACAGCCCTGATTTTCCGTCAAGGAGAAAGTTGGAACTCAATACACTCTGGAGACGAAACTTCAAAAATCTGAATACATAGAGGTGCAGCCTTGGGTTATATGGAACGACCTGAAGCCAAGTCAGTTCTTAAGATCGCCCACGTGGGTAACGCGACAACCGATGACGACTCAAAAATTTTATATTTATAAAATTAAATAGACACCGTTTAATGTAATTAAAAATCATGAACAATTATTTGAATTTTGACAAGCGTTAGATGTCTGGTTCAATTGCCCTGGAATCCTGTAACCCTTATTTCCACGAAATATAATGACATCCACATGAACTCAATACCGACACGAGTTTGAAACGTGGAGAGTGGAAATTTTTGTTGAACAACTTCTGATTCTGATCCTTTATACGGATTTAGTATTATTATCAAGCTCCAGTGAAATATAAAGTTTTGGAAATTCCAACAAAGTAAAACTTTGGAGCTTTTACCGAAGCCCTACCGCGGGCGTTAAACTTTGATTGCTACATCTAAATATATCCCTACATAATAATGAACATGCCTGGTGTTACGTAGGTACCCTATACAATATGACACTCGGCTGAGAATACTTTTCAGCTACTTAGAAACACTTGCACGGATGCTCGCTGGTGGTAGGGTTCGTTAGAGAAAGTCTTTTGCGTAATGATATGAACGTGGAGTCTATGAGATTGTCGCGTTCGTCAGTCGACCGGGTACCAATTTGTCTGAGTAGATCTGTGTGGTTTTCTGGAGCCTGCATGTGGAAAACAAAGTTAGCCAATCAAGGGTGTATGACTGGTGCATAAGGTATCGAATTTCGAGGACATTGAGCCGAAACCGAGCTCGAATATTAGGGATCATCAGCAGAAATTGACGGAATTGAATTTGAGCAAATTTGTAGAGATGCGATATGTACCAATTTGTCTGAATAGATCTGTGGTCTGTTCTGGAGCCTGCATGTGGAAAACAAAGTTAGCCAATCAAGGGTGCATGACTGGTGCATCATGTATCGAATTTCGAGGACATTGAGCCAAAACCGAGCTCGAATATTAGGGATCATCAGCAGAAATTGACGAAATTGAATTTGATCAAATTTGTAGAGATGCGATATGTGAATGTGACCGCTACGATTCCTGGTACTGAATTTATTAACACGAATACTTGTCAACATGACTTGGGACAGCTCCAGCATTGACTTGACTGTTCGCGAAAACCCCAATAGCATCAACACTCTAAAGTGTAATAAAAAAACTATGGGTACTTTAGTTTGAGTTGCCCCACATAAAAATACTGACAAAGCGGAAACCAGAACCAGATTGCGTGTTCGAAAGGTGTTTGAAATGGCAGGTCGAGAGAGAACCCTGTTGTTACAACTTAATTTACTTTCAACTTGGAGCGTTTCATCCCTCTAACACTTCCAAATAGGGACGTCACTTCATAAAGGACTGAAAATCACACTTCTGTCTTACCCTCCTGGCTTTTTTTGGTCTGATACACATAATAAAGAATAGCCCTGTCTGTCATAATTTAATTTCCTGTGAGCCCTCCACCCCGCCTATCATCTGACCTGACTTGGCTTTGCATTATCTTTGACTTCTCGTTTTCTTCGTCTTGGTGGGTCGAAACGAAGCAGGTGGTCAAGTTTTAGCCATTGCATGGAATTTTCAGTGCAAGAGTTACATTTCCGTTGAATTTAAGTACACTATATACAGCATTGCATTGCATGGGCTGCTTTTCATAATATGCGTTATGCTTTTGACATGACACGAGGAAATTCGTAGTAAAGGCTTGAGAATTGAGGCGCATTCCGACATTTCGCCGAGGTTAACGGTCAACAGGTCAGGTCGTCAAGGTAAGCTCTGGGGTTCATCATTGACCTAAAGGAACAAAGGCGAGAAGAAGGTCGTGGTTCAAATTGTTAAGGTCCAGATGATCGTATTCAAATTCATAATGCAAATTAACTCTATAGGTCATGTATTTCGGGTCATGTAGCTCAGGTCAAAGTTGGTGTATTATACTAAGCAAGGTCAATGTCAACTACACGAACACTAAAGGTCCAGGCTAACTATTCAAACTACAAGCTCAGATAAGACTAGAACTCAAAGGTCACTACGAAATATGCAAACGTTTAGTAAATATTAAATATGTTCTACCTCGAAAGGTCAAACCTAGCTTGTCTCCTTCCCAAATCGAATTTTCCAGGGTCCAAGTGTCCATGAACCTTGTTGTATTGGTAAAGCCCTCTAACCAAAGCAAGTAGTCTAAACAAGGTGAACTCCCAATTCCATTCAATTTAGCTTCTATTCATTTCCCCTTCTCCAGCAGCTCTACTTAACTTCAAAAGCTACTTCCCTTTGTTGTTCTGGCATCACTGGATAATTCTGTAACACGTGTGCCTTGTGAAGTAGGCTGTGGGTAGCTAAGTAGCTAGGCAGTAAGCAATGCATAAATGCAGTTCCATGACTTCTGTTCTGTGGCTGAGAATAATGTAACAATCGCATTCCTGAGCTTATGAGCACCTCGGTGGAGATCTCTGGAGAGATGAATAAAAATACAATGGATCGAGAACAAATAGTGCCATAACGTACAAATATTTCGACTTAAAGGAGGCTACATGGCCATAAAATGCGTTATTGAAGAATTTCGACCTTTGGTAAAAATTTGTATTTTTAGGTCAAAAGTACACGTTTTTTGGACTGTTAAAATCTCAAAAGCCACCCTGAAAATATGCGTACATTTGTTGTTGTACGTGACGTGTGTTTCCTTCTCGCTTCACTTGAGCTTCAGATAGAAGCGGTAGTTAAGTATTTCTGCATGAGTAAGTCTATTCCCATTAAAGCAGAGCTTTTGACGGCTTATAGGTATAAGCTTTTGGCCGAAGTGTAAAAATACTTTTAGGTGCTCCTTTGGTTCTTATTCTAAGAAACTTTATTTTTTTCATTATTATTCCTTCACTTGAATAAGCTCTTTTGTGTCCTGACAAGATGTTTTGATGAAGAACGTCACTAGAAGATGTTCGGTCCAACACTTGAGCATGACTTTCAGTTTCAATCTTGTAACAGTAGTGTAACACTGCGAGCTGAGTAATAATGATTAGCTGGAACCAAAACATGGGCATTACCCTTCGGAAGCTAAGATCGCTGATCATTTCGATGTAATATTTTGATGCAGTGCTACTGCATTGTCTTAGTTTCTAAAAATAGTTTCGATAGATTCCGAATTCGCTCATCGTTGTATCTGATTTATTTATTATGCTATAAAATGAAATCTGATTTTAAAATAAATCTGAATGGTATACTCGCTAGTCCGCTAATTTATTCCTGCAAAATCCAAAAATTCGATTGCAGGCTCATACCCACCCTTAAGACCTTTAAATAAAGGCATCTCTGGAACTTCACTTCATCTGCATCCAAATGATCATCAGCTGAAATTCGTACGACTAAAGAAAAAAAATAAAAATAGAACCCCGAGATTCAAGCCGGCTCAACATCTGATTTATTTGTAATTTGTAATGCTATAAAATCAAATCTGATTTTAAAATAAATCTGAATGGTATAGTCGCTAATCCGCTAATTTATTCATGCAAAATCCAAAAACTCGATTGCAGGCTTATCCCCACTCACCACCCTTAAGACCTTTAAATAAAGGCATCTCTGGAACCTCACTTCATCTACATCCAAATGATCATCAGCTGAAATTCGTACGACTAAAGAAAAAAAACTTTCTTGATCTTCTCAATGACGTGAGATCATCAATCATCTTCTACAGGCGAAAGGAGTTCTTTTCAAGCAGGGCTCTCCCTCTCCTTATACATTTTTTTTTCTTACATATTTCATTTTCTCTGATGGAAGAAGGCTTAGAGTTTGAAATAGTTGCATTATTCCAAGTTGAAAGTTCCAACGCCTCTGCACCAAGGTCTCTATTGTATGACACAAATGAGTGGTGCAGGCATGCTGGTTAAAAAATAGGGTTGAATAGTGAATAACGGAGTGAGGGGTACTTTAGAGTTGTAGCACAAGTAGCTGGTGTCTCATAATATTAAAATAATTCGGGATTCATAATAGTTTTCGCTAGATCAAATTCTAGGCGTTATGTGTGACGTTAACTTGAGTGTACGGGATGAGGTATCTTAATATTGAAAATTTGAAATTAATACAAAAATAATAATTATCGCCGAAGCAGCATCCCGAATGCCTACTAGCCTAGTGTTTTAGCGGTTTAATTATGATTATGAGGTTTCATGTATTCCCCGTACAATTAAGCATAAGATTCATTCGCTCCTGTCACGATCACGAGAGTAAACAAGGATCAATTATGACCGATTTACAGTTCATCTCCTAATGCACAATACGAGTCAATGATAACATGAGATGCGTATCTTTGTCAACTTCTGGCATGATAACCTTCTCTAATATTGTGCAATACATGGGGGTAGATTTATGAAACGCTGACATCGACGGTTTTGACGGTAGTAATAAATGTACATAATAAGGGTTGGGTTCAAATTCTTATTTTTATGACCCATCGTCTCGTTTTCGATAGGCAAATGCACTCTGAACTTTAACGACTGATGACTCTCTGTCTCTGTCCTTTCCGAGCATTTATTACGAAAAAGTCATAAAATTCTGCATCATGTGCATGGGAAGCTAAACATTAATTTTATCGGATTACGTTTTTCTTTGCTGTAAATGAGCCGTATTGTTGAGATGAAAACAAATAGCTGATATTTCAGAATGGTGAATCATTTGGGAAATGGACATATTTTACAGGTATATGGCTTCGTGTGACAAATACGTATAAAGTATGAAACCGAGAGGCTCTGGTTATTCGCGATGGTGTCTCGGAAATTCGGTATTTTTTTGTATTGGCGTTTCGGCATTTTTGCGCATTTGGGCGTCGAATTATTGCGTTATTTTGTACACTAAATTCGTGAAACACGTCGTATTATTTTTTGATAATTAATTTGCTATTGACCTGAATTTGACCACTGTCCCAAAAACCCTGCGACCACTTTGACCACGAACTACACGAATTAGGCATACTTCCAAGTTTGCATAAACAGATACAAATATTTATGATTGTCCCTTGTCCCAAAGAAAATTACACAAACCACAGAGAGCCATACTGGTTTGGTTTGTTAGTAAGTATGTTTGGAATTGACATAAATCTGCGGATTTTCATCCTCTAGAGTTGACACTTGACTCAAGAATACTCTTTGGAAGATGAGCATCTTCGTGGGGACTTGTTTTCTGGGACTCGGTCGTCGTGTCCTTAAATGGTCAGAGGAACGAATAGGAACCAAGCTAAACTCCTGTCATTGTCCGAATGGAATTTTTCTGTCTTTTTAATTTTATTCACTTTTCGGCACTTTGGACATGGGACCAGAGAAGAACACGACTTTTCTCTCAAGCAAGGAGATGATAAGACAAGATACAAAGCTGGAGAAACAAATTGAGAATTGACGTAAGAAAAACAAATTTTTACATGAGACCCACCCACGTCCAAGTTTTGTCAAGTCGTTTATTTATTTGATTTTATTTTCATTGCCAGGCCTTTACAGGAAATGCTGTAGGTATTCAATACAAAGTTTTCAGGAGAATTACAAGCCCAAGAATTACGGTAATATTGAGTCCTTCTTGCAAGGTAGCGGATCCTTCGTCATCCTCATCTTCCGTCTTATTTTTCTTCTTGGAACGCTTCATTTGAGCCCTTACAATTGACTTGATGTGCAGTCCGTCATCTCGCTGGAATTGAATGAATTTCTTGTTGTACCAAACCGTTCGACTACCTAAGTCACGCAAGGGTGCCGCCAATTGATCCAGTGGTTCGTAGCTTTCGTAGCTTGGGATGGAGGCCAGAAGATCGTACTGCTTCTTCGAAATTTTGATGGTATTTTCAAGAACGATGGTATAGCGAATATTCTGACATGGCGGTAGTGGAATGGAGCCGTTGTAAGCGTAGTAGCCGCCGATTGCTGGGAATAGCCAGGTTGCCTATGCAAAATAGATTGGTAAGCCGACGAAGTGATCTCGTTGCTAGGCAACCGGAGACGTGCGGAGTAGCGGGTACGTACCTGAAATGTGGTCATTCGTGCGGACCAAAAGTGACTCTGCTTCTTCAGTTCTATTGCTTG
>VNWX01000790.1:0-18496 GCA_009869905.1 Ceratophysella communis | reverse complement strand
GTCTCTGCGTTCTTCCGTTGACCCAATCGAGTTAGGCAAAGGTCATTCCGTTTTCCCATTCTCCAGCACACTCACTCAAACCGGAGAAGAGCGGGAGAGCGCAGTATTAAGATCTCTCTTCACTCTCACTAGCGTTAACGCTACCTCAGATGACGATAACGAAAGAGTGTAAGGAAATAGGAACAAGGCAATTAGTTTTTTTTTACCTTAATTTATATGATAATAGCGTTCCTGTTGCTGATAAGGTTTTTATATCTATACAAGCTAGCATTACATGCCATTACCATGATAATTTCAAATCAATTTATACTTCCCGATCCCGATTGGGGCAACCCATTTGGCCCATATTTGAATCATCTGATACACTTCTTGATCTGTCATGTCTCATGTCCATTAGCGAAAAAAAGCTTCATTTTATGTTTAATCGTTCAAGAGCTATCCTGTAACCGGACGAACGGACGAAGGAAAGCCCAACCGCATAAAATGCTCCGCTGTCGTCGCACTTAAAAATGTGATGCGAATGGATTTAAATTAAATACTGCTGATGAGATTGGAATGGGTCCAGCAGCCGAGCCGTCAGGTTTCAGGGATACAGATTGGTTAGCGAGTTAAGTAAGTGCGTCGAGCGAGACCTCTTAGACTAGTTGTTCAATCAAAGTGGTTTTCACGCTGTTTATACCTCCTTCCGTAGATTTTTCGGAGCTTGGGAAGAATTGTCATTGTCAGTCTTCTGTAGGAAGAAAAAAAGCATTGTGCACTGTTGTTTTACTTGAAATCTTTCCAGTTTGGTTATTTGTTGTTATGGGAGTTGAATTTATATTCTAAGCTGTCGTCATAATTGTCGTCAGAGTACTTACAAGTTCTTACTCTTATCTTTAGTGTTTTTACTCGTTTTAATATTACTATTATAATTATATCCGGAGCAAAGTTTATCAGGGTCACAAAGGTGAAACTTGGTAACCATCAATGCGATCAAAGTCAAAAATGCCACTTATGCCTGTATTATTAGACTTATGAAAAGTGAAAATGGGTTTATAATAATTGGGTTACCTACCTACTATATTTCTATTTTACTTCTAAGACCCTCCTGTTTCTCAATTCTCAATATCACTTCATTCCACGGACATTCATTTCCAAAAATCCAACCGCGTCCATTCCAGTCCAGTCCAGATCCAAATATGATAGCATAATGAGTAGGAACCTGATACCTGATCCACAGCACAAGTAAATCTCAGCACTCTTGAAGAACTAAAGGCACAGTACGAACGAATGAATGGTACCGAAGACGTTGTCCCACTACTGGTAAAGGAAGTACGGATTGGTTCCCGGTTTTTTTTATTGTAATTTGTAATGTCCTCAGGCTTGGGCAGGTAATGATCCAAGTAGAGATCTTTTTTTTTTACCATTACGATTTTAACATGCCTACGCAAAAGCCTCCTCTAAAGGAATTTTTACTTTTTGGCTCAACGCTCAGCCTAGCCTGAGGCGGTTTACGTGCATTTACAGTTTATCCACTATGCAACCTGTTTGTGACACAAAATTCGCGAATGTAGAAAAATTGATCTTAACTAAAATTTGAGGCCCTTTCCTCTTTTCAATAATATAATATATAATGGCATATGGTATGGTATACTTGTTTACGTTATGAGGATTTGCTGGCATGAATATTGACGTTTTACTCGTGGGTGAATCCGTTGAGAATACTATTTTGGCCGTTCTGTGAATAGTCCTCCAGTTGCCAGTTGTAATGGAAAATAAATTGTAGCGCTGGAAAGAGCGTCAAACTTTCTTTCAGGTTCAAAAATTTTGTGTACAAAACAGGCTGTGTCCGTTATTCTGACCAATAAATAGAAGTTAAAGTTAAATGGCAATGAATACCTCAGAGTTCTGAAGACATACAGAGTTGACGTAAGTATGACCAAGATATTTCGCACTACAAGGTTGGATCATCCGCTGTTGAATTGCCAGTTTGTAGAATTTTTTCAACAAGATGACAGAATTGTTTATACGCCTCATTTTGTTGTTTACTTTTACGATTTTCGCTCATATTTTCCTTTTATTTTAACGAATTTTTGTAGTGTTGCCAGGGGTGATTTGACATTGACATTTCACCAGTCGCCGAAACTGGAATTTTCGTCCGGATGAGCCAACCTATGGTGGATGCGCTGGCGTGGTTGTCAAGACATCTTGAGTATGACATTACGGTGTTTATTTGTTTACGCCTCGGCGCCTCCGGGGCTCAAAGGATTTGAATCAAAGAGGTCAATGACCTAGGCCTTGGCGGCCTAGATCATTGACCTCTTTGATTTTAATACAAAACGTACATGGCGTGGAATCAAAACTGCATAATACGACAATACAGCTAAGGTCAATGACCCCATGTTGCTGTTGCCGTCAGGTAGTCTTAGCTGACTTTTCCTACGTGAAATAACGCAATTTTTGCAATAAGGTTGTCATGGAAGCCCGGTTTGAAGTCAGATACCCTAATGTCATCTCTATATGTCTTCAGTAATCTGAATACTGGATTCCGTTCTGTGCAAGTATTATATATTGCACCCACAGAGTTCTGAAAAGACACGCCCGCGGCGGTTCCGCCGCGACTCTCTCTCCATTCTCCATAGATAGAGGGGACAATTCGTTGTTTACTTGTTTTGGTAGGAAATTGGTAGGAAGGTCAAGTGGTTCCTGCTGAAGATTCAAACGGTTTATCCACGTGGATCCAGCATGGCCGCTAGAACTTACTTATTATATTCAGAGGTCATTCACATTTAGATACCAAGAGTTGTCAGTGCACCATGAATTTACATGTAAAATTCAGAGGTCATTCACCTTTGAGCAGGGTCGATTGTCGGTGTTGCATCAATGCACAAAAGTCAGGTCATTCACCTATTCGTGGTGTCAGTCGTCAGCGTTCTCGAAGTATGCAATACATTAATAACGTTGCTACGGGAAAGTTTGGAGCTAAACGGATTGCCCCCTCTATCTATAGCGGCCACAAACAACGGCCCTGCCGTGGGGGTGTGGCTTTTCAGAACTCTGTGATTTCACCGAACCTGCTTACATGTTGAATCAAAGACAATCCCCGACTACGTAACTTATAGGCTCTTAAGATTATAAGCTCTGAAAGAATAAAAGAATGCCAAAAACAATTGTCAAGGTTACAGAAGCGACAAAGGCCTGCGTTCATGCTGCTCTCGAACGAGTCGTTTAGAGCTAGCCCAGTGCTGTTTGTCGTGTACGATTAACACAACAAGAAAACAACGCACAGCAACACCTTTGTCGCTTATTTAACCCTGCCTATTTTCTTAACCGTTATTCATATTTGTTTGACAAATTTAAATATATATTGTTCAATTCCACTTGAAGCATTCGGATTCCGTGAAACAACTACTAACTGATCACTTATGTTCATCATCAGCACTCCAACGATGTATGTACATGGGTCGGCAACCTTCTTTACAGCTTTGGATGTCACACTAAAGTTTTATCACGTACCGTGTACGATGAACAGCACAAGATCACCCTTACCCACCCCTGAGAAACAGAAAAACTTGAAATACCTACATCTTAAATACTCATCTGCCGTATTTATAAGTCAATCACACAATGTTCAATGTTAATAAGTGGGAGGAAAATTCTACCCAGTGTCCAGCGTTTAAAATTACCCATCTACTAAACACACAGTCAGACATCTTGAACGAAATGCCGTTAAAATATACCCTTAATAACCTATGTAACAATATTTAACTTTAACACATGTTTCACTTGTCTTCAAATGGACAAGAATGTAATAACTTCTAGTATCTACCCAATACCTTGGGTTTGAATTCTGTCCAACCCATTGGCTTTGAGCCCCGTCTTAACGGACACACATATGTTTTCGATCCGAAGACCAAGAGGCACTGCATAGCCCTACTGCTGCCCGGTTTGGTAATTAAGTTGTTTCAGCCTTCTTTTCAGGACCAAGTTCAGATTGGTTAGAATTGATGTCTACTCACGGAACCGGGATTCTTCCTTAGAAAAGCATTGGTAGTTGATCACGTCGATTTAGCCCAGGGAAACTCAGAGCTGCTTCATATTCCACAAAATACAATATCACTTCGTCATAGCGACTCTGAACTCAGTTCAGCTCTCTTCGTCTGTCAACGGTTCATAATTAGGATGATTCCGGGATGATCCTCCAGCAGTGTCATTTGAATTCGATGTTTTCTCGCCATTGTCGCATCCTGATTCATCTATAACCATTGGCGTTGGGCTGTCTATATCTAAAGATTTAGCAGATTCATCTTCTGCCTTTTCCTCCTGTAAATACAAAAAGCATTTTATTTAATTAATAGCAGCATAAAAATGCTATAATTTGCAATATTGATAAGAGTAAGTTAAGTAAACAATTAATTGTGCGTAAACCTTGACAAATCTGTTTCATTTTTATTGAACAAAACACATAGGAACAGCATATGAGGCGAACTATATTTGTACTTTATTTAAAAATTAAATTAGGAGACACGCCCACTTGAGAATATTTTCATATGCATTACTTTAAACGAACTTACAATCAGATTTAATTAAATCAAGTTGAAATAACTCTACTTGCCTTCTGAAAGTCACTCCGGCTTGCATTTTCAGGCCTGATATCCTTAGCAAGTCCGGCAGAACTTCCTAAACTGCTATGACCGGAAGATGGAATGCTGGAATTACTGCTCAGTTTCTGATGACTTGAAGCTGTTGATACCACTGGATTATTTTGACTGTTAGGCTCGGGACTAGTTCTAGTCTCGTCTTGTTTTTCCTCATTGTTTTCTGTCCTCATGACTTCCATTATCCGATTTTTCACGTAATCCAGCGGAGAAATACCTTCTCTCGGCTTATTTTTATTAGAATAATGGTCGCTAGATGAGGACTGACTGCTGCTTGTAGGTGGTGGACCAGGCATTGAATCTTTTGTGTCCATCGGCTCCTCCCCACCACAGCTGCAATACAATTCACACACGGACTTGGAATTGAGTTCGATTAGCTTAATTTATAAACTTAGGGGTAGTGTTTCTCACAAAGGATAATTAATTTCTTTAGACGGAGTTCGGCTGCACTGTTGTTCTGATTGTACGACGCGTATTATATGCCGCTCGTCGGGATGATTAGGAAGCTGCTGCTGTTCCTTTTCATGTTGAAGTGCACGGCGTAACTTCCAACTGATGTATGGCCCCATATCTTCTTGTGCTTTGCCCTGAGATGATTGGACCAGGTTCGGAGCCGAGCCTTGTTGAATGCCGCTACTGATTCCGGACGAGGATGAACCTTTCCGAGAAGCATAGTCTTTGGAGATTATAAAGTCAATATGATCACCCCAAGTGCCACCTACGTCACAAATCCCAACCAACTCATTAAGCCCTACCCCAACCATGCGTTACGAATTTCGTTTAAGCGAAGGCTACACTAGTCTACTACAATGCACTTTACATTTGGCAAGAACGAAGCTCCACGCTTATTGTTTCAACTAACCTTGTGAACTCTTGTCCAAGCCGCGTGGATCTTCCATTTTTATTTCTTCGTGATGACTATGGCCCAGGATCTGTGTCGAATGGCCTTGTAGCTGCGGAAAATGTGATTGAGGAATCGGTTGTTGAACTGAACGTTGAAAGGACGCGAAGAGTCGGTCGCCCGTCCTAGATGTTGGAACTGGAGGTTGACCATCCAGTTGGGAAGGTTGATTGATTTGATGGGTTATGATCGCGTCTATCAGCGAGGCAGCTGTCAAGGTGGTGTCCTGTGTCTCTCTGCTGAACCGCGTTGGTTCCATCATTTCCTTCCTGTTTCTGTTGTAACATGAAACCAAAGTTGAAATTACTATGTTTTACAACCACTTTCTATACGTTGCAATAAACCGCATAGGCGGGGTAACCAAGTACGGAGACACAGCGCATTATTCAAAGTTTGACCTCTGGTGACCCCTGGTGAGGTCAAAGGTCAAATCCAGTGTCGACATGTTAATTGGATGGCGTTGACGATTCGAATAATGTATTACACAAAGTTTGACCTCTGGTGAACCCTAGAGAGGTCAAAGGTCAAACCCGATGTCATTGCTGTAATCGACTCGCCATATGCGTTCAATTGACACCCCACATGCCATACTTTCCTCAAAACAACATGTTGACCCCTGCCGTGACCTGACCTTAGAGGTCACCTCCATGACCCAAAATCTAATCAGTTGATCCTCTTGACCTATCATGTCCATTAGTGAAAGAAGCTTCACTCTATGTTTATTTGTTCAAGAGTTATCCTGTAAATGGACAGACAGACGACGGACGGACAGCCCATTCCCATAAAGTGCTTCGCCGAGTCTCCGCACTTAATAAGCGCTAAGCTAACCTTGTCGGATCATTATGGGATGAGACAGGAGCAGGTGGACGATATATTGCGGGCATTCCGTGCGGATGACCATGTGAGGAACTGAGTCTGTTCCTTTCCATTTCTGCCATACTTTTTCCCAATCCTTCTCTGGCCACGTCAACTGTTCAGGAGAAAGGAGCCATATCGTCAAACCTTTCGACCAAATACAAGAACTATCGTTTAATATGTATCTTAACGCAGGAATATACCTCTGGGAAGGCCGAGGCGAGGTCTTGAATCTTCCTTCGGCACAGGCAGACTTGGCTGCGCTGCTGCAATGTCTACTAGCGATGCGAAGGCATCATGTTGCTGATAGCGGCCAGACTCGGGTTTTATAAGTGTACCTAGAACAATTTACAGCATCACAAAAAGGGAATCTACCGGTAGGGTGGAACGAATAAGGAATAAGCACCACTTCCGAGACGAAAATTGTTTGAATACATTTACATACGTAAAATGAACCCCGTAGTAGACTCCTACGCTAACAGTAACCCATTGTACAGGACGAAGAAATATGTAAACGCCAAACTCCACCAAACAAATCAATAAATATGACGTTGGTTTAGTACAAACGGAAAGTCAATAGGAGTTCTAATCTTAATAACAGTTTAGCTTTTCTCGAACACGGAAGTCTTGAGTACAGAAAGTGCTTTAGAGTATTATATGGACTGATACATATATACTTACGATGCGGATTAACTCTGTGAATTACACCTTGTCTTTGCTGCGCAAGGGCCTGCGGTGGTGTTGGAGATTGCCTGTACGATACTTCATGTCGAGGCGGTAGCATATAAGGTACTACATGTGGAGCACCGGAAACTGGAACTTGGACCATTCCCCTCTTACTAAGATCCAGTCGTACTTGTCCCGCTAATGTCCCTTGCATTTGCTGTTGGATGTGAGGTGGAGGTGGCTGTTGCATTTGCTGGGAAGTGTAGTAATCATTTATTATTATTTGACGCGAAGCATTGTGCTGATCTGCTGAATACGATGATGGATGGGGACCAGATGGTGGGGAAGACCGTTGACCGGACGACGGAGGGCGTTGGTAATGCTGTGGATGCGGACCTTCAAGTAGAAATGCGTACGTATGAAACTAATAAGTCACACAAGCGAACAAGCTGAATGCATAACAGAAACTAACTGTGAAATGAGTAAGACGCAGGGGACATCCGCTTGTAGTATTCAGGAGATCGCTCATATGCATACGGATTTCCCATTTGCTCCTTTCCTCGTAATTTGTCCAGGGGTGTTCCTTGTGTTATTGACCCTTCCTTTAAGGGGCGCAATAGTCCTTCGTATTTCGATGAAATTGTCTGTTAAATAGAGGATAAATTAGAACACTATTTACCTACGTGAAATAATCTGTAAAAAACAGACAAAAACGGGACTGACTGAAGAAACTTAAGATTAGTGTAACTTTGGCTTCTACAAACCCTTTCACAATAACTGGCACACAGCGGCGAGCGGAACAAATTTTACAGCATTATTTATTACGAGAAACGTATTACAGGTAAACCGAGAGAAAAGCTCGCCGGCTGCTCGTGCTCGGCTACCTGCCTTCTGTCTGCGGCTCTTGGCTAGTCTATATTTAATTCATGTACGAGTTAATTAAAATAGCTGAGATTGAGACAATAGACTCCTCGTCTAGATCCGTCGTGTGTGCACCATATTTGTCCTAAAAGTACGAAATCAGATAGTATATGATCCAGTCACAAGTGGTCAGGTAATTGTGACGCTAGACGAAATTGTCAAGTTATTCGGGTAAGTTCGGGCGGATGCAGGGTCCACGTCCGCTCCTAGCCGAGTATTAGTCGAGGAGTGTCACAAGTAATGTTTGACTTAATTTAAAAGCAGTTTGGGTGTTAAATAACTCCATCTTGCAGTTGAAAGTACGATTTTATACTTTTATTCACATTTTGCACTCTGTAGCAGTTATTTTTTACCCAGTAGCAATAAAAATGGTACCGTTAGATCGGCATCAAGTTTAGCTTCAATTTGGTATATTGCATGCATGTGTGCGATACTTGGAAGCAGGGTTCGGAAAAAAACGTTTTTTATTATAAGTCGTTTTAAAACATGATTTAAATCGCGATTTAAATCAAAAAAGCCTTGTTTTTGAATAAAAAACTGATTTAAATCGCGATTTAAATCAGTGATTTAAATCAAATGATTTAAATTGATTTAAATCAAAAAAGCCTTGTTTTTGAATAAAAAACTGATTTAAATCGCGATTTAAATCAGTGATTTAAATCAACTGATTTAAATCACCCGAACCCTGCTTGGAAGTATAGGCTAGGGGGGGGGGGGAGCGAAAACCATTTCGTGTCCCCCTGTATATGTACGAATGAGCAGTAACAATAACGTACCTGGGACACATGAAGTGGAGTTCCTTGTGTAATTGAACCATCTTTCATTGGCGAA
The DNA here is from genome assembly GCA_009869905.1 of Ceratophysella communis. Lineage (NCBI taxonomy): Eukaryota > Metazoa > Arthropoda > Collembola > Poduromorpha > Hypogastruridae > Ceratophysella > Ceratophysella communis. Next base: position 9,685 of record VNWX01000790.1, on the reverse strand, counting down.
ACGGATGTTGGTTTTGTTAGTAATGGCGGTGGGGGTGGAACTTTGTTGGTTTTAGAATGAGACATTATTGGCTGCTGAGGTTGTCTGGGTCGGCTGATGGGGTATTTCGGATAGTACATATCCTGTCTTGGAGCAAAATCTAAGGGTTGATGCGCCGGTGGAGGCCCATTAGAAGGAGGTCTCTGTGATGATACTTGCGGGGAAGGCGTTCGCTTTTTCATGCTTAAATCCAACGTTTCATATTCATCTCTAGGAGGAATTATTGATTGCTGCATCTGTAACAAAGCGTGGTTTTCGCGTACCATCACATGCTGGGCAGGTATGGTTCTGTTGTCCATCTTCGAACCGTAGTACAACGGGTGGGATTGAAAGTGGGATATTACAGGTGGCTGTCCTTGACCCGTTCCATGACTCTGGGATGCCTGGCTGCAGGAAATTAAAATGTGGGACTGACTCTGTTGTGAAATATGACTCCTGTCCTGGCTTTTCAGGATGGACTGTATTGTTGGAGAAACACTAGGCCCCGGAGCTGCCCCACCCTGTAAAATTCATTTGAAAAGTCATGTTTCTATCACAAAGCAGAACCAAACATTAATTTAAGCATTAAGCATTTATTTCACATTTCACCATTTTTAGATTTGACTGACAAATCCACAACTATCAAATGCAGGCCAATTAAAATTGGTCGGATTCAGACCGAGGCTACATCTCGAGTCGAAATCGTACATCATTACACTGGACTAGTGAGTAGTGCGTCTAAGCTACTATAAAATCTCTACATTTGCAGCAGTAGTTTTTTTGAGCGGATTTGACTCCACAGTAGATCTATAGTTGGTGCATTAATAATTTACCTGGCTGGATGTCTGAGAATGGTTCATCTGATTACTTGGAACAGGATTTTTTCTCAGCTGTCTTTCAATAGTCGCCAACATAAGATCCTTCACAGTCATTGGCTCATGGCTATCGCTTACTTCGGGGCTCGGATATCTCCCTGAAAAACGCAATAACCAAATAGTACACGGATGGATTACTTGTAACTTGCAATATGTTAGTTTTAAATCCTATTCATGCTTACCAATGGAAGAGTTATGGTGACCATGGGTAGTAATAAATTCCTGCTGATGGCTGTGAGGCATCAACTGTGCATGTGAATGGTTTGAGCTTCCTGGATGGAGAGATATATGAGGATGATGTGGTCCGTGAGGTGATGAGCCCCGATTAGAGAGAGATACCGGAGTTTGTAAATGCTGAGAGACTGGTATCTGATGTTCATGGTCTGACTGGGTATGATGTACAACTGCATCACTGTGAGTTAAATTGTGATGTTGGGAGTGCTGATGCTGACTATGATGAGTATGCAGCACTTGTCTCTGACCGTGCTGCGATATATCTTGCATTGGGTTCATTATATTGTTTGGTCGTACAGTTAACTGCAGCGGTATGTCCGCGGGATTGCTAGGAAGCGTCTTCAAACTATCGATTGTCTGAGGTTTCTCAGGCTCAAGGGTGCTGCCTTCCTCTGCACTTACCTGTACAAATAAAGACATAATTTTGATGATTAGACGCATGGTAGGAATAAACAGTTAAATCAAATATGTCAGCTTCAATGGCTTCGGTGTAGACGGCTAACATTCAAAAACCGGTTGGTAGTATATATTAACAAAATTTCGCCCATTTCGTCAAGATCAAAATCTTATGTGTTCCTCCAAGTGAATTCAATTAAAAAAACTAGGATGAACTAATAAATAGGGCAAACGAATTTTCTTATTTAATATTATTAGAATCAGAGGTCAGCGTAAAATCCTACACTTGACTCGCCAGAAGGAGCCACAGGGAGTTGATGGGCGCGATACTTATTGTTAGATTATAAGCAACACCTGTACTCACCGTTGCGGAACTGTCGTAGTCATCTTTCTTCTCCACGGAATTTCGATTGTGATCCTGGGAATGGTTAACTCCTTCATCGCAGCTGGACGTAGTCGATCCAGATTCTTCTTCATCAGTTAAGATCGGCGGTCCGTCGCCTCCCCGGCTCTAAAATAGAAATAACGCATTGATATTGAGCAGTCAGGTTTCAATAATCCTCGCTTTAAGTCGCGCTAAGGGAGAAATATGTGTATCGACTGTACAAAAATTTGTGTCGTTTTTTGGTTCTATTTAATTCGATCTCTCGTACTCGGGCGGACGTCCGTAAGTTTAACCTTAAACTTTAGTCTCTAAGGTTAATTCAAGTAAATATGCACAAGGTCGTTCATAATGTTTGCCCAGTGCATGATTATTAGTAAGGTTGGGTTATGAAAACGTGTGAGAGCACTGATTGCTCCTTAAGTACAGTGTAGCTACCGCATGATTAGGGCAGATGTTTGAACACGCGAGGCTGGGATTGGGATTTCGGTGTTCGTACGCAGCAGTTGAAAGTAAGTGACATAATTAGTATTTGTAAGACTAGGTTAGGGAAATTGTGCCAGCACTAACTGTCGTTTGTACCGTGCCGCGAAAACCATTCGCAATATCTGGAACGGGAGAGAGGCAACAGGTGAAAACTAAACCCTATCCAAGTTAAGAAATCAGGTTTTTAAAAGCTGATAGTAGGTACCATTCGCTATGTACTTTCCAGGCTATGGTTTCACTCCGCTATGTATTTTATTTGCTATGTTTTCACCCCGCTATGTTTTTCGCCTGCTATGTTTTATTCCCGCTATGTTTTATCTCCGCCATGTTTTTAGTTCAATCTTTAGCGCAATCTTTTTTACGCTATGTTTTGTCGCAGTTAAGTTTTGTGCGCTATGTTTGTTCGAAAATCCACATACTGTAAAACCTTCATAGGCCACAGAACACTAAAACATATAGGAGCCGCTACTCGCGACGTGGTTTCGCTTGCGTGAGAATGAGAATGGACGCCTAAAGCAGGTTGCGGTGCTGCAGGTGAGAGAGGAACGAGCGGCAGAGCAGCCCGCTTTCTCGCTCTCCAACTGTGCAGCGGTCGGTTTCCACGAAACCCGAAATATTATTCGACCATGAGATCAGAAATAAACCAAGCGTTAATTTGGTGTGTAACATGCCCGGTTACGCATTTTGCAAATATGGTCTCCATACCATACTTGCAAAATGGGGGAAGCCAAACATTATGAACGACCCTACATGTAGAAGATAATATATTACCTTTCTGAACTCTTGCACCAACGTGTCGAGCCCAAACTTTTTCCTAAAGTTAAAGTAGAAGTTTCTGCATTGAAGGTCGGACTTAGTGCTTATTTCTTCAGACAGTCTTCTCCAATCTGTTCCGAGCTGTATTAATTAGAATAAGTACGAAAAAATTGAGGAACATTCCGGATATAGGTCTACCAAACCACACTTAAGGATTGCTGATGCTTGTTACTATAACCGGCTAATTAGTTCGCGCGCATGAGGAAGCAACGGTTGTTACAATTTACGTCAGTGAAATATTGTCGGTTTAGAATTAGAGACGAATATCCCATGGTTGTTAGTTCATTGTCATTGTACAAGAAACAAGAACAAATTACGATGTTTCGCGCTGAGGTGGTTTGCGTTGCCAAATAGTGCTTTAAATACCGTTAATTTAAGATTACAAAGTTGGGCCAGCCATCTTGCAAATCTGGCCGGGCTTGACTCGACCCGGCCATGGAGTTTCATCTAAACGGAAAACTTTATCAACTGACTGCCTTAACTTGATAAACCTTACCTCTGTCAATGCCTTCTTCATAGAGTCAATTTCTTCTTCTGTCCAACTGGTGGTGTCAGAGCTTGGGTCGTCGGGAGTATCGAGACTTGCGTTTGGGCTCAGTCTTCGGTTGATCCGATTAAAGCAAGCGGTACAACATTTCGTCACATTTGCAGGTATTTCTAAAACAAGAATGTTTACATGGGGAATGATTTGTTTTGAACTTAATTCTCATACTAAAACTGTTTCATCCAGCTACGTCGTGAGATTGAGATGCAGGGGATAGAAATTATCTATGCAGACAGAAAGTACAGAATTTGAGCGAGTAATGAGGTTAAACTTACGATATTTAGCCGAAATAGCATCTCTCGTTTCTTGAGTTAAATCAGCCCACTTCGGTGGAAATGGACGCAGACGCTTCACACGAGCCCGTCGAGCAGGACATGTCGGAATCGGGCATTGACTGGGCTTATATCTCCTCCGTACGGCCTTGCAACGGCAGGAGCTACAAACTCTGTCACCTGGCTGAATGTCTTCCTCAACAACTCCATATTGAGACGCCTGGGATCGGACTAAAGGTCTTGACTGTAGGTACGACTCAAGTTTGATTTTGCAAACGACGCAATTGTGTGGGCCTCCTCGGTCACCTGATTAAAAATACAGATGCACTATTAGTGAGGCAAAAATGATCAACATAGTAGGTAACTCATCTTCCGTATGCCTCTCAAAAACCTAAAGTAATTCTTTGGGTTCGATTTCCTTATTACTACACGAACAAAGCTAAAAACAAGCTTATAAACTAAGTAATTAGTTGTTTGAGAAAACATTCTATATCACACCGATGTTTCCGCATATTTCCACAATAAGTGAATAAAATGCTTAGGTAAATCGTCATCGCTTTTTGCGTGCGGTTTAAAGTTGCGTGTACTCGTTAATATGCGAGTATTGTATACAATAATAATGCCTAGCAACTACCAAGGTATCATAGAATCTATCCAACTCCAACTTCATAGTTGAATTCTTGAATGTTTATTCACATTCTCATTTCTAATGTGTATAAGATACGCATAAATACTTAATAATAATGAACCTTGTCGGTGGGCACACAGCATTAAGCGGACGTGGGAAGATCAGAGGCGCAGTGGATGAAGGCTGGATAATTAATTTGAATGTTTTTTCTCTGAGGAATAGAAGTAGTATTTCATTCTGATGTATTCTCTGAAGTCAGTAAATATTGACGTTTCATGCTAGCTCCAACAAGCCGTGATTATAAACGACAGTCACTTAAGCTAATTACAGTTCACTCTGCTTTCAAATCCGCTTCTTCAACAACCCCTTTACTTTACCATTTATTCCCATGTTATGTTACCGTCACAAGGATTCTCGAATATTTATTGCATCTCAGTTCGTTACACATTGACTCAAATAACTTACTTATCAACTTCTTCAGCTGAACTACCACTTGCCAGCCATCCAAATCAGAATTTGTATGTTGTACAGTGTTACAAAACTACTACAACTACTACAAAAACTTGAAACCTACAGCGTGGAATGAATGCTCTACCTCTACCTATTTTAAAACTTTATAATACTATCAAATATATTGCTATTTCTATTTCAGCTTGCAAGAAATGAATCTTAAAGAGATTGTACTCATTTCAGCTCGTATTTTAATTCTCCACGTTAATAGCTTTTCACCAATACCTAATTATTAAAACAATGAAATCAGATTTTCCCTTTGCAAAACCATTATTGCACTGAAGAAGTAATGAAGTTAGAATAAAAATCTGTTAGTCATTAAGAATTTTGGGTAAAGTCGATGACACGGATTTAAAAAAAAATATACATCTACAAGGGTATGGTACAGTCAGGCGTTCCTGAATGCCACGAGTTAAACTGTGACTGTGGCAAATAGTCAATCACCTACGACACAGTTAGGCTTATCCAAGACAACACCATATTATACTAATTTAGTAAACTCATTTTTGTGAACATAATCTTTTTTAATAATGAAACTACTTTGGGTCAATTTCACTGGTGCTAAAAAAGGAAATCCAAGGAGGCCCCTATTTTGTGGTTTTATTTAAAAAGGTTTCAGCACAAAAACAACGCAAATTCGCTCTTTTTGCTGAAATCATCACATTGTTTGACTATTTCCAACAACTCCTAGGTGGTACATGATTCCCTTGAGTTTTATAGGGGTTCTGGGACAACCCATTGGCGATGTAAGTATGGATGTTGAGCAACAACCGTTTAGTTTGTAACAAACCCAGATTCACGAGTCCAATGTGGGTGCAAAAGAATCGAATAGCAGAGAAGCACATGTCATGGCAAACAGGACAGACGATCCTTTCGTCCCAATCACAACTAAAAATCCTGTAAAAATAAAAGCTCCTAGGCTACACTACAATTCTATGGAAAGTCATGAGTCAAGCAACCAGCATGGAGTTCATAACAAGCCTTTGGTAAAGCCAAGTAAAATAACCGTTCTGCTTGAAGCCAAGTTAAAAATGAAATGTGGTTCGGAGTGAAAAGAAATTCTCAGCGTCCGTCCGGCTCTTTCGGCTTGGTATGATGTGATACATAGATAGGGGAGCTGGAATCAAAATGAGAAATGGAATAGTCGCATCGCAAACCAAACAGAAAGGAAGAGAAAAGTCAACAAAACCCGCTCGGTTGCGAGGAATTCCCAAAGGATTGATTTCAATCTGATATGAAGAGTTGTCTCACTTATTACTACACGGCTCTAGAGTACTCCATATAAATAACCCCCGCAAGGTATACAGGGTATCCTCAAAGCGAGCTACCTAATAATATTACACTTGAAACGATAACTCCTCATACGCTCGACATAATATAATCACTCTGCATTCATCTTTCAACGCCAGTTTCATTTCTACCGCTTCACTTGTACAGACTTGTGCTCAAGCTACTCCGCTTTCCTTGGATTGTGAATAACTGTGAACTGTTAACATTGAATTTAGAATTTCAATAAAGAATGAGTTATTTGGCAGCTGAAGCAATGGACTTATCAATAAAACCTAGCCCTGTTCCGGCCAATGAGTCACGGCAACATAATCCCAGCATATTTAGACCAACCCCTCGTCCAGCTTGGTCCATTCTGTGGTACCAAAGTCTCTGGCCGACAAGCTGTAGTCGTGTTAACAACGACAGCAGCGCTACTAAATATGGTCGTGTTGTACAAAACACGCTTCAAGCGGAATGCAGTTCACGAGATGAAGCTGCAACTACTGAGGATGAAGATGGCAACAAGCAAACACAAGCGGCTTTGCAATACGGATGGCGCCGGCATCAATCACAAGACGATCACGGAATGGATTTAAGATTTGAAATGTCGTCGTAAGTTTCTAATTAATTCGTGATATTTAGTTTCTGGAGAGTTTACTATTGTTTGGTACATTGTAAATCAATTGCAATTATAACAACGTGATCAGAAATACCGAATTTTATGACACAATTTAGGGCCTCCTTACTAATCTTAAGTATCATCTTAATAAGACGCAAAAAAGCCTGCTGTCACCTACATTTTCGAAATTTCAACCTAAATATTTCACATGCAGAACCTCGACTGAGGCTGGTCCCTGTGGGTTAGTTTTTGTGCCAGCTAACCTACTTTTTTCGAATGTGTTTTAGGAAAACTGGAAAGCACGACCACTGTTCAAATGAAAATTCGAACAAAGAGATCAGCTACTTTTTGACCCAAGGATTTGGGACATCCATAGTCACGGATGTTGCCACCTGTGACGGTCCCGTACGATTTGAACGAATTTCGAACCCGAATTTTGCGCTGACAGTCGAACATCACCACCATAGCATGAAGTTAAGTGCTGATTCTGATGAGCCCACAGGAACTCTAAGCTCCACGACATATATTTGTGTTTACTGCAAGCAAGGGTTCAAAAGCTTGTTTTGTTATCAGAAGCACAAAAAACGTCATTTGAATCCAGTAACTGTTGACATTACGGCGTCTAACGTTCAAGAATCGACAACTCAACCAGAAACAACGTCTTGTACTAGAGATCTAAATGTTCAATTTTTCCCTTGTAAGGAATGTGGATGCAAATTCCCAAGTTACTACTTTGTACACAAACATAAAAAAATCTGTCACAAGTAGAATTATCCACTAGAATACTTTGATACATCATGTATCATACATGTCAGTGTAACAAGCTTAAAGTGTATATATCAAACAAATTCTGGAAAATGACGAACGCATAAAATGTAATTACAATAATGAAATAAACCAGAATTGGACAACTACGCGAATTCGATTCATTTTGCTAACCGCACATCAGAATCAGAATACTGACAATTGACTTTTGAAAGCTTAATAGAAAAGTGATCCACAAACACCAAATCTCTGAACCAACTTCGCTTTCTCTTTCTTCGTTCAGATCAGACTCTACACTCAACAGGCGTGTTGAGAGCTTAATTATTTTAAAGAGTTATCTAGGCTCAGGATCAGGATAAGCTATCGGAATTCTCTATTTTTAGGCAGAGGAATAATTTGTCATAAATTGGCAAATTGTCGTAATATGCGTCTCTTGTAAAGGGGGATAAGAATGCAAATATTTTATATTTTAAATATTACAGCGATGGCATTCTTTCTTTCTGGGCTGGCATCAAAATACACGTACACGACAGTGTTTTATTCATTTTTTAGCCTGTATCAAATTGGTTCAAATCGTATGAAAGGTGTACTCGGTTTACAAACTTCAGCAAAAATTGACGCCCCAAGCTACGGGAAAACACTATACAATCATGTATTGCCCAACCTGCCTCTGGTACGAGAAATGAGCGGTTGTCAAGGAACCTTGAATCCACCAATCGAAGATCTATTTGAATGAATTATTGTTTATTGTATGCATGCACACAAAATGCGGACAGGAAAACTGATACTTAATCTGATTGACGTTGAGCTCGAGCCGCGAAACTGTATGACAACGAGTCGATCCTGATTTTGCTGTCCAATTTAAGGCTGATTTTTGAAAAAATAGCTACCATGTACACTTACATCTACATCATTACATTTTCATCATTAACATTGCACCATTGCATCTAATTCAATGTGTACTCGTCTTCTGATACTTCTTTCGGATTTGCTAGTTAAAAAACGTTAAGACGGCCCAGTTCACGTATGTCCATTTCGTTTAATCACGGGAGACCCTTTGGGTTTAAATACCAGACTTACCTCAGAAAAAAATAGGGTCAATTTTTTTCGAATTATTTTGTGATTCAGGCGTATTAAGTATTTAGAGGGTGCAAAAGCGCCGAAAGCGCTTAAATTTTTGCATTTTCTGTTTTTGAATTTGACCCTGTTTTATAGAGGCGTAACTCTGAACCCTGGCATTTGACAGGATCCTCCACCCTGTTTTTTGACAGGGTGGCGGTAGTGGATGGTAGTCCTCCCGTGCATGCCTGTAACCTAAATCGAACCTATTTCGAAATGACCTGATGTCTGCCAAATGCAATATACTGCGTATTGAGTCGGTACTAAGGCTAGGGTTTGCTTGTAGTTAATTTAAATATAATCGAAATCGAAGGGCTAATAATACTCACAGAAATGCCACATATTTATTATCACCATGTTATATCTCTTGATCCCGGTATATGTCACTCCATGGCAGAGTGAGCAGAGAGTATTTACCCAGTACCACAACCGGAAAATCGAAATATGCATGGTTAAAAGAGCGGCGAATAATACATAAACACTTATGATGAAAAATTAACATTATCTAGCAAGAAGCAAAGTAAATAGTCTTACCATTTAAGTCGAGATTTTCTTCATCTGAAGTGTCAAGCTGATTCAAAGCATCCTTATGATCATCCTTCCTCTTCTTTTTCGCTTGACCAATGTACTCCCTAAAATAATTACGGAATCACAAATAAATAGTGATGCCCCGAATAGCAGATTTTTGGTATTCGCCGAATACCGAATACTTAGCCAACTGGTTTTCGCCGAGCCGAATATTCGGCCGAATA
>VNWX01000789.1:0-18513 GCA_009869905.1 Ceratophysella communis | reverse complement strand
ATGCAGATACCGAATTCCAGCCACAACGTCCAAAGCCACTTGAAGCCTGCCCAACCAGGATAATCCCAGTTTTAGAGCGCAGTACAGATCTCGAGTCAGACGATCCATGATGATTAAAACGGCTGGTATGGTTCCACCTGCATAGCTATGGTCAATCACAGAACCTCGGACTCTTACAATCCGATCATGCTCCGGAATACTCCTGAAATGACCCATGAAATAAATAACATATTAGTTTAGACTTCCACGTCATTTGAATTAAAAATATATCAATATATGCTCACCTCATATAATAAAATTCCATGGCTAAATCGTTCCAATGCTTATCATCCATGGGAACAACTGACTTTACGGCACAGGGAGAGCATCCTGCCCATGATTCACATGCAAAAACAACGCCATATTGTCCCCGTCCGATCTCTTTTCCGGTATGAGGCATGCCTGTTAAAGTACATCGTTATCATAAGAGTGTACTGTATGATAAAGTTCAACAATTAGGAATGTAATGCAATTACCGTGGAGAAGACAGTCGGTAATTGAACTCGTTTCCAAGGCAAGTCGTAGCAAGGCGTGGAGCATGAACTTTTCTAAGCCTAAAACCTTGTTCGCCAGTCTTCTCCAGTCTCTCATTATGATGATTCTCGAGATGCTTTAGAGCAGAGCTGAAAGAATCATGTGAAGTCTTCAGCCTCTCCTTCAACTGAGCACAGACGGCTCGAGCAAGTTTCCACTGGTCAAGAGAATTGAGCATATTCGTTGCAACTTCACGCCGCCAAGCGCCGTTCACAGAAGGGACGGAAGACCATGGAAGAGACTGCATCAATTGCTTCATCTTATCGTACAGTCCTCTGAGAAGAGATGAAGAATGATGATTTGGAACTTCTACTTGATAGGCAGCCGTGAGAATCTATAGTAAATATTTAAGGAAAAAAAATTAAATAGTACACGACTAGCAAGTGCGCAATTACAAATTGACTTGACCTCTTCTCTTACTTGTTTCAAGGAAGCACTGGCTAAAGGTCCCGAGTCCTCTCCATCGTAAAGATTCTTCTCGAGGCTATTGATACATCTTTCCAGTGTTCCAAGAAATGTGTCGTGAAGACAGTAGACGGAACTGATAAGCTTTTGAGCTATTATGTTATTCAAATCTAAAATCACGAGCTCACGGATTTCCTCCATACACTGAGTCACTAGTTTTCCCGAGAGTGGGCCTTCCCAGTTCTTGACGAAAGAGTCTGGAGGTAATAATAAAAGCACATTAATACATATATTCAACTCTTTTTTGCGTCACATGAACAGAAGCCGTCTTACCCTTGAACTGATGACCCTCAGCCTTTTGTAAAATATCCTCGCGCCGCTCATTAATAGTATCTTGAATCAACAGACACATTTCAGCTTGTTTTCTCTCTGCTATTTCCATCAGGGAATCCAAGAGTTCAGACTCTTTCATCTTGGCATATTCCAGTCTCTTTGGTGTGATTTGCATTTCACGGGCCATTTCAAAGGCTGAAAGGATAAACATTTGAAGGCAGCTGCTGTGGACCTAAAGGAAAATTCAAGAATGAATTTTAAGTTTTTAATGCGGTATAGCACTCATGGAGCACTTACGCGATGGAGATGATTTGCAGCCCCAATCAGCTGCGCTTGTAAGTAATTTCGGACGAACCAAGTCAGCTGCGTCAGCTGATCTAAGCATGGAATATACTCGCTGGTAACCTGATAGGATTTGACCAACTTGTCTGGGTCTAAATTTTTCATCTTCGCATATTCCAGTCTCTTTGGTGTGATTTGCATTTCACGGGCCATTTCAAAGGCTGAAAGGATAAACATTTGAAGGCAGCTGCTGTGGACCTAAAGGAAAATTCTAGAATGAATTTTAAGTTTTTAATGCAGTGGAGCACTAATGGAGCACTTACTCGATGGAGATGATTTGCAGCTCCAATCAGCTGGGCTTGTAAATAATTTCGGACGAACCAAGTCAGCTGCGTCAGCTGATCTAAGCATGGAATATACTCGCTGGTAACCTGATAGGATTTGACCAACTTGTCTGGGTCTAAATCCCTCCCACCAGCACAGAGCATTGCACTCATTCTTTTGAATTGCATTCTATGCCCACCAGTCTCCCACAGTAATCCTGCAGGAATGACGAACAGATTTTAAAGCATGAAAACAAAAGTTTGAAAGTTAAATTGACGAAGCCTACTGCTCCACCCAGGTCCACTTCACGAAAATGGCGCGCCCGAATTCACAGAAAATTTTACGCGGGTGGGGCAGTGCAGACTCTAAAGACCACCGCGGGTGGGCCGTGCAGACTTTAGTGCCCACAACGCCCCGTTCTAAATGCGATTAGCAAACACTGCATTATTATTATTATATACTAATATTTATATAGTATTATATAATATAAAATTAATTAATTCTAAAATTAATACAATATATTATTTTATATTATGTTCTTAAGCTTCGTCCAGACTTAGGCATTAGGCCGAAGGATTTAGGTTTTTCCCTTTTTCTTCCTTAGGATTTAGGCTTGTGCCTTATAGGTCTCAATTATTTGAGACCTACACCTAAATTCTCCGGCCTAATCCTAGTCCAAAAAGTGTGGATGTCCAATTTTCAGCCTAATAAATCCTAAATCCTACGGCCTAATGCCTAAGTCAGGACGAGCTTTATAGTGCATATAATATATAAAAACGTAATATATACGCATATTTAAAAAATATATATTTTATGACGGTTTCAAATTAAGGTTAAAAAATGGTTGAACGGAAACAGGTTTAACAGCAGCACAAAATTTGCAATTACTAACATAATATAGAAATCAAGTTGTAATAATTGGGAATATCATTGTAATGAAATTATAGGTTTTACAGTTGAATCGGGCAAAGGATAGAACGAAATTAGCAAACAATTGATTTCATGATTATTTATATTATTTTAGTAATTGCAAATTTTGTCTGCACGGCCCACCCACGGTGGTCACTAGTCTGCACTCTGCACTGCCCCACCCGCGTAAAATTTTCTGTGAATTCGGGCGCACCATTTTCGTGAAGTGGATCTGGGTGTAGCAGTAGATTCTTGAAAGGCTTACCAAGAGCGACGAGTTGTTCCACAACTGGAGATGTAGAACTTTCCGTACGCCGCCCACGACTACCCTCTACTTCAGAGTCTGCTGAGTCTGATGTGGAAGGGCTACAAGATGCACTGAGGTTTTCGGATTCATCAGTAAAGTTCAGGCTGCCGTGATTCATAATTTCATTTCTATCTACTTCCGTGAGGCCTGAAATGTCTTCACAGAAGGGCATATTGACAAAGAATATTGGCACTGTTGGAATCAGAGAACGCAGGAACTGGAGCTGATGTATATCCTGTCAACCCATACAATGGACACATCGTTAGTTTAGTAGATATCTAAATACACTTTTGAATCGTAAATAATCGTACCTCATCGGAGAGCGAACAAGAGGCGATACCGTACATGACAACCGGCGTCGTGACCTCAAAAATTCCCCTCACAATCTGAGCAAAGTTGTCCCGATTTGCAACTGGAGGCACAATCACCTGAGCATTGTCATATAGGAGCGGATGGTCCAAATGGTGCTCAATTACAACGCAGTCATCCACGCTGCCCTGAATGACATAATAATAGGAATAAGTACAGTGTTTAAACTCAAGTTGAACAGAGTCGAGAAACGGATTCACCTCCAGCTCATTATCTGGAACAGTTAGGTCAACATTTCTTATCGTTGGTCCAGGCAGCTTCCAGGAAGTTCCGGGAAGTAGTTCAATTAGCTCATAGCTGGTCCCCAGTGTAAGCATTACCTGTAAGAACTGCAAATCGTCCAGATCGTGAAGATGAAGAACAATCGAACAAACACTAAGCATGAATTAAGACTCACCTCTCGCTTTGCACTGTACTTGAATCTGACCATTCTCCAATATAACGAATCAGAAGTATCCAGGACGGGTAAGTGTGTCTCACCAAATAGCTCATTCACTAAAATAGCCTTGACACGGCAATTTTGTCCTAGGACTAATATACACGGCGGACGGCCGACGGCACACTTCTGGCGATTCACTTCCTTTACCTTCCATTCTAGATTTTTGATTGATTCTGAAACACAATAGTCGTAGATCGTAGATATAGTGATTATATGAAAGAATGCTGGAATAAAAATAAACATTGTTCTGATACTAACCTTGAGGAATCACTCCGTTAGTGGAAATATCATCCAATCCCTTCAAAGTTTCAGAGTAAAGCCTACGTAGCTGGACACTATTAAGGGTGAATCTCCGAAATTCCAAAGAAAGACCTTGAATTCCACGAGTGGTCTCAGGCTCCCGTGTTCTACGTCTTCGTGATGCTTGGGAAGGTGTCTTTGGGCCGTCGTTCACCATGTCAATGTTCTTGGTCTTGAGAGTATTGGGGTTGTGTTTCCTATCTCGATTAATCATTACGCATCAGAAGCCGGGACTTGGGCAATAGGCAACAAGAACTGAAGATGAGTCTGTGTAATTGGTATTTCTTTAGATCATACGTCTGCATTCGACGGCTCCAGAGCGTCAACTGAGACTTGATGTCCGAAAACAATTTAATGTCGTCTCGTAATCAGAAGTCCCTCCTTCTTTGCTTCGTAGCAGCAGCTTGACCTAGAATCAACAAGTCATAAGTTGTAAGTCAATATTTGCTGACGAACGATTCACTTGTCTGTATACACTGAAATTACGAGTGTTAGACCAGATTTTAAACTTTAGTCCCCCGAGTCAGTATTGGGTGGGGAGAATCAGGAAAAATCGAGACTCGGTTAGATTTAACTTGACTTGACAAAAGTATTTTTATGAGCATAGCATAAGAAAAAATCAAATACTCAAAGTGTAACTCGAGATATCCTCCAGCAGTAGTCCTTATCAATTTCAAACTATTTCATGAAAGATTTCCTCACTGGAGCGAGCACAATTGCTAGCGACTGGCGACAGAGTTCTCCTGAAATGGTGTAATGATTTAGCTAGGTAGTTTTAGTCAGCTTACAGCTGCTTCCTGATGTGTCTTCTGTGTGGCACTCAATGGAAATAACAGCAGCAGCCGACTATCATCAGAAACAGAGTAATTACATGCAGACTCTCTCGTACATCTGAGTACACAATTTGCACGCTAATTATATGTCACAGAGAAGCCGACAGGCTGTGCGGCTTTGGATTTCGATTCTCTAATCCTCATCTATCCTTGGAAGAGCCCAATCAGAATAATCTATTGAATAAATCATTGCATTCTTTGGGGGAAGTGCAAGTCTATTTCTGCTGTTTTAATCCTAAACATGCGGTGGAACGATGAAGGACCCTTCCCCTCATAAGCAGGATCAGCTTTTCTGTTCACGAGAAAGGTCTTTAACGAAGAAGAACTGTGAATCAAAGAAATGGTCAGACTTGCAATCGGATCTAACGTAACTCGACTTTCAAGTTCCAAGGATTCAATTAATACGAGTAAAGAAAAACAGTGTGGTATCGGTAGTTGATGAACTGACCCACGACCAAGGAGACCCAATGCGTGGCTCATGTGCCTTCGTACACTGCGTGAATATCTGTGACTGTGACTGTAAACACCTTCCGTACTTTTCCATGGAAGGAACTCGACGAGGGGAGCTCGCCTAGAAACCAGACGACGTCGATGTACTCTCTGAATAGGATAAACTCTTTAGCATTAGACTACAAAGCCCTACTATTGTATTCCCTTTAATCTCTCTGCTATTCCAAACTCCTATCATATCAAACATTAGACAGAATTATATTATTCTGCTAATCAGTTTGATTGCAAAGTTTCGTAGTGTACCGCATTTCGTGGTGACGACGATGGCCGTTGCCAACGTCAGCCTGCTGAACAGACGACCATGGGCCTTTTTGTAGAAATGCACTCAATCATTCGCACCGAGAAATAATCGAGTGATACGACGATGACACAGCTTAGTAGCATAGCAGAATAATTGTGAAAACAAGGTGTTTGCAAATTCAACTAGTGCTTCAAAACGTTTAAATGTTTGCCCAACATTTATCCGTAATCGATACGAGTCTGAAAATCCAGAGTTAAAAGTTAAACGAACCTTTTGAACAGTGTCTGCAATGGTATTTACGTTGAAACGAGATATGACTTTTTGATAATGATAACCAAACCACAACTTTGCTGATTGAAAAACCAAAAGAAATTAATCCAGATATGATTGCATAATATAAATGCTTGTTTTTCATTCATCAATGAATTAATTGAACCCTGACCCGTTAAAATTTTGTCGTACCTCTTTTGACGACATAGTTTACCCAATACAATTAAACGATATAGTCAACCAAGAGAGTAAAAATGATTCAAAATTACTACGCAAAAATGAGCATTTATGTTACTTAATTCATTCACCCACTATTGTAGAAGGACTTTATCTTAAACTTTACGGCAATAATTCTGATCTTGTGATCTTTGATGCTCGGAAGAGCAATTAAGTGTAGTCCGGCGCCAGACGTAATCGTTAAATGTAACCCACTTCCTAATATTTAGTTTTAGGCAGCCAAACTCAGACGTTTTATTACAAATTAAAAGCAATAAAAACGAAAGATTGTGCCGGAAACTCAATTCGAGACGCAAATTATTGGGATTATTCCGCGTTCCGCACTAATGAAGAAAGTACTAACACTAACCAACCCAATGCAGTCCGTCGTCCTTTTTGCCTAGAGTTCGTTTGATTCCAATCCAGATTCGAGTGTAATGAGCTCGTTCGGAGGTTAAGACGCTCTGACAGAACCTTTGACCCCTGCAGAACCCCTTCTATTGAAGGCTATTTACTTAGGATAAAAGCCAAGCTGCTCCGAGTTCATTTTGGATAAAAATTGTGTTTTTGTTCCTTATCTTGTTCTTATACGCTGACAAAGCTGAGCCTCAGAATTCATCGACCCAACATGGCCTGTAATCAGTTGGTTACAACAATAACAAATACAAATATGCACTTCGATCCAATTCTATTTACCTACTTGCTAGACTCGTGGAGCTAAATAGCATTTACATTTACGAAAGGACTTCCTGCATTCACATGGCATTTAGTGATAATGCCAGTAACTATAAAATTATTCAAATGCTCATTTAAAGGATTCAAGTACCTACCTACTTCTTGGATGTGTTATATTTCCTGCAGTTATTGAACTCGGATTAATAAACAAACATGCTCAAGGTCCCTTCATGTACAGGCAACGTCTGACGTCTGTCAAATAATCTCTGTTCCGATATTAAATACCTTGCTACCTATCGTTTTCCTTGTTCACTTTTTGACATATTAACTCACCGACTATGTTCTGAAATTTCCACAATGTCGCAGCAGCTACGTGACGCAAGTCAATAAATACATATTTAGTATCCGTCTAAGCTAAAGGCAGAACAATTAATTGGCTTTGCATATCCCAGCAGTGTGATGCAGTCTTCAGTATGTTCTACCGCAGCATCTGGTTTCTAGAAGAGCTGCGGGTGCCAGAGAGCGTCACCAAAATAAAAAACTGAAGGCAAAGCTTGTCAAGTCCAAAACTAACATACCTAATACCTAATGCCATATCCAAGTTGCACAATTTAGCTTTCGCGTGCAACCTACATACACATTCAAGCTCCGACCGAATCCAGTAAAGAAGGCTACGTGAAAATACAGAGCGAGGTCTCGAATTGAAATTTAATTGATAAAACGTTATATGCTATCCGCATGTTGATGATGGCTGTGCTACGAATTATTGCTTTCAAAGAGCTGCCCGTTTCAAATAGCCGATAGGATTAGGATACCGATGATTCAAAAGGCGACAATACACGAAATTTAAAGACATCATCAACTACAAAATATTAAAGCTTTTAAATATTTTGTTACCTCTTTAGCGGTTCCCAAATAAGTTTCGATTTAGAGTCCAGAGTTTGGGAGCCGATTTAGACGAGCGAATTCCAGAAATATCCACACAAAAGAGTCAGAGTTCAAGTTCAAGTTATCACAATACCCAAATACGAACGGACTTATTTCTACATCAGGGTAAAAATAACAAAAAGGAAGGGTCCACGTCAACTGCTCAACTTCAAAACTCCAAATGCACTGGACTGAAACACTAATAAAACAACAAGCACTTATTTATTATTATTATTACTTCGAATTGTCTATCGCGATTGGCGATTGTCGATAAGAAATGTTGAATGTGGATTAGAGCTTACGAGATTAAATTAGACCTGATACATTGGTAGCCATTCATGTGATATGTGGTGATTCACTTCATTTCATATTAATGAACGTGCTACACACTTAGCTAAAGCTGCAACTGCATTGTAATATCATTTGCCCTTTTACGTTCTGCGTTTTTTTTTTTTCAGATGCTAATCCTAATTCAAACTATCCAATGAAAACCTTGTATTATTTGAAAGTAGGATTTTATTAAAAGTGAATCCATTTCCTAGGCCAAAAGAACTGGTAGTCAACATAACTTCTATTATAAAATATAGCAAACCAGACCGGTTTATTTGGTGGTGTAAGGTTAAGTTTACATTGCCGTTCTTTGGATATGCAATGCAAGACATAATATTAAATTGTACGAATTCGACTCAAATTTATAATTGCAGATTGCAGACGATAAAGCATAAAGCTCAAGGTGAACCACAAGTTCATGACAAGCAAGTATTGTGCTTATGGATAAATGGATTTTATAGGTAGTGGTACTCTTATAGTGTCTTATGTTATGTTCCTCAAATCCTCTCCACCCACTTCTACCCCACCTTCCGGAAGGGCAGAGGCAGAATTCGTTAATCCTTCATTATAATTATGTGAAGATCGGGAGTAGGTCTCGCACATAACTGCTAAGTAAATTTTAAAAAATCTAAGCCCTCCTTTACTTTCGCTGATAACGATAACTGATAGGATAACCACCAATAGCTGACTAGCTGTTAAGCTCTTTAGTTAAACCAAAATAGGTACGCTTATCTAATAGGCAGTAGGAATTTATCCATTATTAATTAAACCTTATAGCCTCATCAAACAAGTGACAACTGACCACACAAGACCTCACTAGCAAAGCTCACATTCACATTGATAAAACCTGTGGATTCATCAGCAGTTATCTGAATAGTTAGGGTAGAGTAGACGAGCTAATAGATTGCATTCTGAAAGGAATGCAGCTATGCTTTCTTCTATACCATATTTATCGTGTAATGTCTTTGTATACAAAGTAATGATAGTAGTACCGCATTAAATAAATTACTTGCGTGTGTCTTTCAATTGCCAAGAAATGAGACCTGAAAGCAGGGTCAGGCCAGGCGGCAGGTGCTACTGGGCACTGGGCTAAATCGTTTTTCTTCAATTTTAAGCAATAATAACTTATTTGCGATAAATTGTTTTTAAATAATCATATCCGAAATCGGACAACCATAGAGAATTTAATAGTTACCTATCCAATGTGTAAATTCAAAATATGAAATATGCAACTACAATATACAGGAACAAAACATTTTATTTAAGTAAATTGAATTGACCTTTCACAAATCTTTCGAGTTTGCCATCATCATTGTATCATTGATACATAATAAATAAATAGTATGATCTTGCTTACCTGGAAAATGAATGAAGATGACGAGACGAGACTGCGAAGAAGCAGTGACACGGAAAAAATGGTTACACGTTGTTGGTTGTACTTTTTGTCGCTAAGCCTTTGTTTTCGCCGAATTAGATGGTTCGATTTTCTAGTGAAGCTGGAATCTTAGATTTTTCGGTGGATTTAGCCGGTTACCAGCAATCAGCTTGATGCTAAGTTTATATTTTTTCCGGTGCTAGTAGAGCAGGTCACCCTTGACACTTGACAGTAGGTAGTGAAAAACAACAAAATTTCAATTCCAACTAGATACACCATTAGCTGCAATCCAGTTGCGAGTCCTCCCCATCCAAACTATCTTGTATATCTGTATCAAATCAAAATCATTAGAATTCGTCCATAAAAGTACTAACACCAACGCTTGTCATTAGCAGGACTCAAGGACCCGAAGACCCTTTTGCGCGTCTCCTAGAAACTACTGATTCTGTAATATGTATATGTATAGCAACTTACATCTACTGGTTTTATGCACAAAAAGCACAAATCCAAGATTAACCAGTGTTAAATCTGTAATTTAATTACAGTTACCGTATAACGAGTTGAAGACTGTGTTTGTAACTGCTGTGCTTTTGCTTTGGAGTACAGATATCTAGTGATTGTTAACTTGTGACTTGCGTCTGCGTCTCTGCTTGCTTGTTCCGTGTTTGTATTATTATAAGCTGATAGAAGACAATGCAATTCCTACAAAGCAGAAACTGCCAACAGCTAATAGTAAAGAAAATAGTCGCTCACTATAAACAACTAAGTTATATACCTAGGTTTACACTATATATGTTTACATTTTGATATCCCCGGGGCCAGGCAGCAGACTCGACAGTCGACCTCGACTCGTCCGTCGTCGTCCGATGATGATAATAGTGTCTAGTAGTGTCCGGTCTGGCCCTCCAACAAACCCATAATAGTCAGCCAAAGCCAACAGCAGAATAACATAAAAACATTAGTCTCTGTTGGCTATTGTATTAAAAAGGTGTATTCTTTTTGTACAGAACAGAGCACACAGTCAGTTTGAAGTTTATTTGGAATTTTGATGAGGTGAAGCCACACGACACGACACACGAGATCAATCACAAGGAATGACGAGCACAAAACACAAGATGAACAAAAACACAAACGTATTAGAATTTAGAATAATGGCACATGGCACGCATATTAAGCGTCATCAAAAAAAATCTATTAAATAATGATCTAGGTATCATCTCGTCGTTCAAAAAAATTATCTCATCGTAGTCTAGTCTGTTACACCAAGTTGTTTGAAAATGCTTTAATTATTTCAATTTAATGAAGACAATTTGATATTGAAAACTATTCAAACCTAACCTAAACTGCCATATAAGGAGTGAATTTTTTGTGTAGTCTAGTCTGTTAGTCTGTTACACCAAGTTGTTTGAAAATGCTTTAATTATTTCAATTTAATGAAGACAATTTGATATTGAAAACTATTCAAACCTAACCTAAACTGCCATATAAGGAGTGAATTTTTTGATAATAAGATTTTTATGATCGAATTAGGGGAGCTCGTTCTGCCGTAGGGGTCAGATGAAGTGCCGAAATTTTGTATTGGGCCGATTGCCGTTTGATTGAGTCATTTTACAGCGTGCATAAATTGCTGAAAAAAATTGTGGTTTTCATGTTAATTAGTTTTTCCACAGGTTCGTAACTTTCTTTTTGGCCAGAACAGTAGTGGTTAGTGGTCAATTCACTGAACCCAGAACCTAAAGTAAGAAAGTCTAATACAAATCCTTTATTCAGACTTCCACATAATAACAAATTCTTCGAGTAAAAAAGTTTAAATGATATAAACGTCGAAATTGGAGTACAGGGCAGGGGAGGGGAACAGTAGTACGAGGAGTACGAGCAGCGCTGCACTAGGAAGGGATCTTGACTTAGGCTCGCCAGTAGTGGAGCGTTCAAGACAGCGACCGAGTGACCGAATCAACCTGGGCAATAATGGCGTCCTGGTCTGCCCTTAGACCAGGGTTAAGCCGTCGGTCGGGGCGTTTTCCATCGTCACGAATAAGCCATTGGGGTTTTAGGGTGGCGGGAATCCGCTGTAGCCCTGCCGATTAACACGATCACCGCCAATTAATCAGTATAGCTCTAGTAAACTGGTTAAAAGTCAGTATTAGCGCTTTTAATACATAGTTCTGCTACATGCATGACACGAAAAATTCCTAAGTAGATTTTATTTAACGTGTCGAAAACCGGTCTCACAATCACAACTGCCACGCTTTTCGATTTCGTCGCCCGTCCCCTACCCGTGGGGGTAGTACTGTGGCTACCCTATAGAGTCGCGCCTGCCTGATACAACGAATAGGTACGTAACGAACGAATGCGATACGAATACCTACATACTCCGTTTCCAAACTCACTCGTTCGTATGTTCGTAAGTTCGTATATTTGTAAAGTAATCATGTCGCCGACACGTCGTGATTGCGAACATGCATAGGAAAAGAAAGCCACCGTTGTTATGAATATGGGTACTGGGTACCGATTCTAGGCCTCACCCGAACCCGAACTTCAATTCTCCAAATCCAAACCATCAGCAATCCACCAAATTATGAACTTAAGTATACCTACCCCGAATGCATGTCATCATAAGCCCTATACCTTTTTATGAAACGTGAAACGTTGTTGGTGGCGTTATTCGTATTTGGCCAAGGGAGAGGGGTAAGCCTTCATTCCAAATTTAAAGAGCGTCGTCGTGTTCGTCTTCTCGCGTGCCCCTCTTCTTCTGCCTGCACTATTACTGAACTGAACGAACGGCTGCTGCTGCCCAGAAGACTCCTGCTCATCTTGGTCCTTATTCAGTCAGTCGTCATTTTGACTTGCCAGCTGGAATTCGGGGAAACCTATACAGCAGCACAACACATCGTCGGCCATCATCATCGAAATCACTCACACCGACTGTTGTTACAAGTGCAACTGCTCACAGGTACAGTACCGTCGAGTCTTAATTACAATCTTTTTTATCACCTAAAGTGTGTCGATGGTCGAGCGGGATTGGGATTTGGAATTGGGTGGCATTGGGGGGAGTCTTTTATTTGGGTTACGGTTTACGGTTACAGATTTCTCTAGACTCTCTAAACCTCTGTTGCTCCATACTAACCCTTTATTACGTTCACTATTGTTTAAACCATTTAACAGGTGGCAGTGGGAGTGGCGTTTGCCCGTTGGACTACAAACTAAAAATGGATCAGACTAAAGATCGTAGACCGGAGTTCAACAAATCGGAAGATGGAGATGAGAAGCCGGAAGTGGTATGCAAACTTTTTTTTAGATTTCTTATTTTATTGAGATATACATTTAGACAGATTTCCCCTGTTAATCGTAGCGTTTTGATTTTTGATAATAATATTCTCACTTAAGAATTCAGAATCAGGGTGGGACTATGCAGGCAGGGAGACGCAAAATGCTTTTATTTTTCAAAAAGCTTCAAATATACTTATTATGTCTTTAGCATCGACATGTAATCATCGACATGTAATACCCACCATGTGTTACCACACTATGCGATTCAGCCCAATCCGGTGAAACCTAATTCGGATTGGGATTTGGGGAGTATCATTCTAATTCCATATAGTTACCGCATTTACCGAATAATAGACCCGGCGTCGTGTAATTTTTCTTAAAAAAAATTGAACGAATTATAAGGTCGCTGGCGGGTTACCTATGAATGGTCCTTGTATTATTTCAAATCAAGAATTCAAAACTTGAAAAATATTTTTAGCCCACGAACATGGTGAAAAACAAAAAAAATAAAAACACCAATAATCCAAAACTACTCCAGTATTTATTCTAGTTTTCCCATCCCTAATTTGAACTGAGTAACACTATGAAATTCGCTAGTTTTTCTAATGCTGGTTTCTTCACGCATTTGATAATACGTACCTAATGGAAACCAGTAAAAGCAAGCGAGTAAAGAACGAGTATAAGAAAGCATATTACGTGAGTAATTTTTAGACCAGAAGGTCTTATGGGATGACCCAAGCCGTCCGTCTGTCTGTCCGTCCGTGTACATTTGTAGATGTGCAAACACCGTAACTCACAACGGCCGTAGAACTATGTAAAAGGCCTATCTGTAAAAAGTTTAACATTTTTGCGAAGTAGAAATCAAAAGTAAAATTTATAAGCAAATTTATTGCAAAAACAGTAACAAAGCAACATCTGTATAAAACGCGGTTTAAAAGGAAGCATGTTATTTGAAATGCAACTGGAACATTGAAACGCTAAAATTTTCAAAAAATCAGCTAAAATTGATATCAGAAGCAAAGCATATATATAAAGCTATTCAAAAGGAAGCGTTATTTATGCGCGATCAAAAATCTATCAAACACAAATATTTTAAAATTCTATCACCCCAGCAAAAATTGATTTTATACACTTAAACACATGGAGTCAAGACGCTACATGCTATAGCAATGTAAAAAGCTGTTACAAAAAATATTGCTTCATTTAACATAAACTAATTGCCATGTGGATTTAACAATAACTCTAAAATAACTTAACGATATTTATTATCAACAAAGCTCGAAAATTAAAAATTGAAAACTTCAAATCAAGGTTTTTCGAATGAAAAAACACGGTTTTTTCTCAACCGAGAAACACGGTCGTCAAGGGACCTTGATTAAAATATTGTAGTTTCAAACATTGAACCAAGCTACAAAGCACACCTCATTTTCATAAAAGCTAAACAAATCAAGCAAAGAGATACTCTATTGGAAATTATGTCATGCTATACACCTTTTGGTCCCAAGCTGCTGTCAAGCAGGTTTTTAAGTCAGCCGTTAGCTTAAGTCCTTGTACTCGCCGTTATACCTATTTAAAATTAACGGAAACTTTTTAATGGTTTTTTACGAATTATTACTGGGTACTTTGAGCTTTTACTACAGTAGTTTAAATTAAATCACATCCATAACTCTAATAATTATCAACTCTGAAATACTCTATTCTCAAATTATTAAGCTCATACAGTTTTTCTTAGAAAGGTTCATTTCGTGACTTATAAGCGAATACAGAGAGAAATAGAATTCCCTTAAATAAATGCTAATTTTAGGGAGTCATGGCGTTGTATGTATGTGCATGGTATTTTATACATAGTTTCAAATACCCTCTGTGGACGTTTTCCTAAAGCCATTTTACCGAAGTACTATTTGGCCCAATTTTTTATTCTCCAAGGGTGATTTTTCCCAAGAACTAAATTCCCGAAAACCAATTTATCTAAAACTATACGAGGTAGCAGTAGCATAGGTAGGCATAATTGCTGAATTAAAAGGACTTGGTGGTGGTTTAAAACACATGGCTGTTTATTTGGACGATTTCGTTGTGGTTGTGTTTCCAGGGCGAGGTTCCACTTCACGAGACCGGTTACCTAGATGAAGCATGCGGAGGCTCTGAACCTGAACCTGTCATGAATTCGGAAGTATCAGTAGTTGCGGAAATACCAATTCAAAATCTGATTTTGAGCGATGTTGAAAGTTCCAAAGTTCCTGAGCGGCGTGTTCTTCAACTGTTGGATCTTCCCGTGGAAATAATCGAGAATATTTGTGGTTATCTCAATATATATTCTCTACAAAACTTAAAAATTACTTCCGTTCGTACTCGTCGAACGTTGGACAAGGCTCTAGCTAGCCGTAAGGTAAGCCATGTTTGACGGGTACTCTACCAGCACTACGGGCTCGTAGCTTGACTATTAATATCAGTAATTTTCATTCAACGTTATCTTATTATTACAGTGCTGGAACTATTGGAAACTGCTCGCCCTGTCCAAGTTCAATAAGCCCATCCTGACAAAGTCATTAAGAAGCTTCGATACTCTCATTTGTGTAAGACGACGCCGTGAAAGCCAATTGATCGAAGACGCTTTACCAGCCAGTCCAAACATGTACTGCTGGAAAGACGTCTTCATTAGTCTGAGGTACTTGCAACAAACCTTGAAACTCAGCTCCATTGAAAAGAAAATCTTGTACGACGTTCAGGAAAGGCTCAAGAATGAAGTCAGAGAAGGATTCAAGGAAAAAGCTAAGCTGAACTACCCAAGCATCAGTACAACTACATGCGGAAATTTACTCATCTACAACCAAGTTCCTTGCTCAAGGCGGCGTGACCTCAATCATGGTTATATCTTTGAAGATATGCAGTTTTATCGTCGTGCTTTACGAATCGTTGGAAGAGGTGAAAGGATCAGTTATACTAAGCTTATGCCTTTGCAACTGAACAACACTAGAGGGAAGTCCCTAATCCAACCAACAACCCTTGTTCTTTTCGTTACCAACTTTCGGATCGTTATGTTTGATTCACGGGAAGGCTCGAGGCATATAATTCCGTTGCCAATGCCAGAATACCTTAGTATTTACGGAAGTATGCCAGCTATGGTTGCCATTCGTGGGTGAGTCAAATGCAGTATCATAAATGATGCAGCAGAGGATACAAGCATTTCATGAAAACGCTATCTATCTAAATATTTACAGGAAGTGGCTCGGAATTTGGGTGAATCCAGAAAGGTACCAGCTTTACACGATATCGGTAGACACCGTAACTGGAACTCCTAATTCCGAACTTATCAAAGACATTTACCTGGAAGACAAGATGTTGGAATACTGGACTTTAGTGCGTGATGCGAAAAATGAATACAGTCAGTACTTTATTTCTATTCAATTTTATTTGATTATTTGAATTGAGTTCAATTTTTAATTTTCAATTCAGTTGCGATGTTTAAAGGACCCCCTGAGCCACAAGGCGAAGGCGAAAACCAGGAACTACTCCCAGTCTTTGTCATTATGTCACCCAAAAATCAATGCGCTTCTATCACTCTACGACGTACAAACTACCTAGGTCAAGCGTTGGCCTACGTGAATAAGTTAAGCCCCCAATACCCAACAGGGAAGCAAAAATACCCAGTATCACGATCAGTTCAACTTATCGGGCAAGCTCAAGGTCACGGATTGGCTCTGTTCTGGTCTAAGAAATGCCTTTTCGTCTTGTGCGATGTCGCTACGCAGACGTTTATTTACGAAGACTGGCCCTACGACCTATTAGAAGAAACCGACGACTCCTGGTATGTGGAACAAAAACCCGTGGAAATGCTAGAAATAATTAGTAGGAGCTTGCTGATGCTCTACATTGGGAACCACATCGTAATCGCGACCCTGAAAATCAGATATCCTAGTGGTATTTCTGAGCAAGATGGTCGGTTCGAAGACCGTGGAGCAATCAACGTCGAACCCATAAGGCGGATCGATCTCAACAATTACCTTGATTCCCCTACAACCAGGATCCAGAACTTCACATTTGATTTCGATCGTGGAACTCCGTACATTTTCTGTACCTTGGATGAACTGGGCACGCAGTCTCCGTACACATATCAGCTCATGAAGTTAGTTTTCGTTGATGTCAAGGGGAAGAAGCAACCGAAGAAACTTCCTCCCATACACCAATCTCCGTAGGGCACAAAACCTGAGTTTTCCGACTACGCAGATCATAATGTATGAGTATGAATTGTGTAGTTGATGGGCCTTACTTTTTACTTGTTCTTGACTTAATATAATACTGTTATCAATTTTTATATCGTTGTTGTGAACAATTTTGACCAAATATCTAAACAATAAAGTGGCTAGTTTTGATGCCATAATCAACTAAATATTACAAGAATTTGTGCGCACTGTACGTGCATCCATTCTTATAAAATCATCGACTTCGTAAAATCTGATCTAAACTTCAAATAACAAGAGCAGTTTAATTTACCGAAAATGTTGTGTGACAATTATAGTGCTTGAGTCTAATTTTGGTTTTAAAATATGTTTAATACAATTAAACCTGTATGTTTGTCTCGAAACTTATCTATTCGCTGTGCCTGTGTCAACTAATTTACCTAGACAGTCCTTTTACGACTTTACTTTTCAATTTCCTTCCTCTACGCCATACAAAATAGCTACAATCACTGCAAATACCTAATTATTCAAATAAATTTATGCCCTCAAACATAGGTAGGTACTCACAAATTGTGCTTCACATGATTTGCACAATTTTTAGTCATCTAATTTATATCTAGGCTATAACGGGTCATTTTATGGAAAGGAAATGGAAGTTGATGCACATAGTACAACAAGGCACATTTAATTTGCTTTAGGACCACATACTTCCTCATTAATTGTGGTATAAAACCCTTTACAACAGCATCCGAACGTATCAGTAGTTTTGTGCCTGGTGAGTTCCCGAGTAAGTTGAGCCGTGAACGGAAAACCTTTACGTGTTATTGTGCTAAATATAATTTGTATGAAATCAAAAATTTTGATTTATCAAAATGAGTAGCAAAATGTCGAAAATTCTGCGTAGAATTTCGTTTCTACGTCCACCTGCAAATCCATCGAAACAGGTACGGTATATTTTTTAAGAATCTTTTATTTCTTAAATCAAACTTTAAAATATTTCGAAAATATACAGAAACAAGAAGATCGCCTTGTAATAATTGATACTGACGCCGGAACGGACGATGCTTGGGCACTTTTCATGTGCTTAGCCGCTCATCAGGATGAAACTATTCCATTCAAAATTCAGGCCATCACGTGCAGTTTCGGGAATACAACGGCCGACAATGTTACAAAAAATGTGACAAGGACGTTACAAACTGTTAACGAAACTGGTGTGAGTTTGTTTTCAAATTTTCAGGTTCAAGAATTTAGTTTATGAGTAAGTAAACACTAAGAAATTTGACAGATTCCGGTGTATCGAGGAGCACAAAGTCCACTGACAGTAATACTCGAAGCAGATAACTATCATGGCGAAGACGGATTTGGAGATGCTGATCTTCCACCGATTGAAGCCGTCCTTGAAGCTGAACATGGTGTCAATGCCATTATTCAGCTTGCAGAGGAGAAA
>VNWX01000788.1:0-18516 GCA_009869905.1 Ceratophysella communis | reverse complement strand
ACTTATTCCAGCATAGATACACCTAAACTGCTCAGGTACACCTGTGCCAGCATAGGTATACCTAAGCCGCAAATACACATATTCCGTAACATATATACTACTTTCCATGTATCTATATTACTTACAGGCTAGGTGACTTACCTGTTTGAAAACAATTAAATGTACTCTATTTTTAAAAGGCTCCTTGAAGTGCACGTATGCGCGTCTTTGGATGCGCTTCAGGTTCATGACTTACGTACAATTTTCCAGCTTCATTTTTTAATTTAAAAAAAAAAGATGCGTTGTATAAGATTACCGGAAGTCCTAGCTTACCTTTATCGATATAACAGGGTAATCAACTCATACGTGAGTCAAATAATCTTAAGAAATAGATTTCCATTTCGATGCCGTATTGGTATTAGTTTTGTATCTACATTTGAATAGCGGACATTAGCCTCTTAATGCGTTTGCGTTCTCTGTAGTTCCGGTTGGTACCATCACGATCACGAGGTGATTTCGTATCTATTTGTCTGCTTCTTTGAGTTTATTTGCTGTTTTTCTTACTGTATGGAAGTAGAAAGGTATATCGTCGTAAGAGGACTTTCTCCAAGACAAAGCTTTCAGTCAAAGTAATAACTTCTGTCATCCATTGTCCCACTTCCTGTCCTTTTCCCCTTTGTTTGTCCCGTCACAAGAGCCATGACTTCTGTCATCTTGTCCAACACACATGTTAGACTCTCAGAGCTTTCGCCATGGATTTTTCATTAACTCATAGGAAATGGAAAGTGTCAACACTTGGCGTCTAATGTGAAGCATATTCCGGCTAATATATTTTCAATGTTGGAAAAAAGTCGACCTGCACAATTTTTTTTTAATGAAAGCTTTATTTTATGATAAAATAAGATGGCAGGAACGAACAACGGTTTCTTAGAGCAGGGCAGCAGTGAGAGAAATTTAAAATAGCAACGGGGCAACTTGAGAATAGCTCTGTAGGTTTAGCCCATCAGTATTTTAGAAGCTTTGGTTAGCTCAATGAATTCCAGTTAAATACTATTGTAGCGACCATTTCTAGCGAAACTTGATAGCCCGGACGTAGTAAAAACTGTAAAATATTATAACCGGTGTAGCAAACCAATGTACAGGCAATGACCAACAAGATGCAAAATTCTAACTAAATAGAATACCGATAAATCCGACTTCGCGACTGGACATTGCATTATTACAAATTCCCGGCCAGTCAATGCCTATATTTCATAGTATCAATACGTTTTGACCCTTGAATAAAAGTTTGACTTCCATGGAATAGCGGTTTTAGTTCCGTTTACCCTGAACAAAGTTTAATGGTCCTTGAACACGAGACCAAGGATGGATTTTACGACCCATGGATTCATCTGCATTACAGTAACGAGTAGCCCTAATGACCTGCTTTCATTCTTCAATCATCAACTGAATGCACATAGTCAAATAAATACCTTGAAAATTACGCAGACCATAAACACGACGCGCCAAGGTAAAACCAAAAATTTTGCATCAGTTCTCGCCGTGGAATCGATACAATAATGCAAAATTTTTATGAGTGTTGCTATTTATTAATGCGGTCATATGTTTTGCCCACTATTTTGTAAGTTTTGATCAAAACTAGGTAATAATTTGATATAAAATTATGAGTTTAAAAAATAGTTGACAGATACAAGCCTTTAGATCATCAAACTCAAAAATGAGCGAAAATGCCAAATATTTTATGCGAAAATGTGTAAACAGTTTTTTTTGCTCTGAATTTATTGTCTGCGAATGCATTGGACGATACGACCACGTCTTGTAGATTTCCAATGAAACTAAAGAAAGTTTAGGAGAAAGTTGTAACTAGGTCAAGACAAATCCCAGGGACTCACGACAGGTTTATTTAATCAATCAAATGGATCTTACGCATCCGTACCAGACCACCTGTACACACGGAATTCGGATACATATGGCAGATATACGACGCAGCGTCTTCTCAAGAAGCGTCCTGCAGCGTCTGCCCTTTGTTATGGCGAAAATTGTATTACATGTTTCACGAATTCTTATGTATTGTTCGCTCTGGACAAGATTAATGATAGCTTTTCGTATTGAAAGGCTTAGATAACTCTTAACCTACATTTTGCACAAAAAAAAATTATACGTATAATAAAAGCATTATAATCCGGAATACAATGGTAAAAGGCTGGTATCTATCTATTTTAGGCTATTTGAACATCTAAGGGCCTCTTTTTGGATGTGCAAACTTTTTAGAAAAGCATGATACACTTTTGAATAATACCTACTACCTACTACTAAATCGAACAAAATTACGAGTATTCATGGTACATTTACATTGAGTATTTACTATTGTTTTAGAGTTTACGAGGTTTTGCGATCATTGTGTGCATTAGGAAACCATTATTTCTGATGAAACGTGATTAGAGTTCCGTAGAAAAATATTTGAGGGCTACCTGGATGGAATAATACCAAAATTAATTTGTACACGCTTTAGGTTACACCTGTGAGTAGGATCTAAGAAATTGTCATACACAAACTCTGCGATTGATTGGGCTACGGCCATGTCAAATAAACCAAACTTTTTTTTTTTTAATTTGTACACATGATTTTGAAGATTTTGAGGAATTTGGATTGTTGCTTTTAGATGATGTAGGGGTACTGAGGTTCATCCTTTGCATCATAAATCCTTTGGTGTCGAAATTTGATGTTAGACAAGCACAAGCCAAATGTTTCCAAAAATGGTCCAAAAATTGAATTTGAAAGGATTTCGAAGAATTTTCGAACAGAAGAAAACACTATGTGGAGATACTTGTTGATAGGATGAAAGCACCAGATGGTCTGTTTTGAATATTAAAATTTAGTTTAATATTAGTAGGCACCGAAGGCAAAATGGTCGAAGCATTTTTAAATCGCCGTTGAGCTCACCAGAAATCCAAGAATTGCAAAATTGATTGCAATAATAAATGCGAGAATTGGACCCAGTATAACTGTCAAGATTTTATAGGTCCAGAGTTGAAATTGTGTGAAGACAACGGAGGAAGCTTTCCAGACCCAGTCGGGGCTTCGAAGCGTCTCCGGTTCCGCGACAACGTTGCTCCACAAAATCTGGCAAAATTACGAAAATCCTGTACATTGGGCACTTTAGTAAATAAAATTAGACCACATGGTTCAAACAACTTACTTTAACATTCTTGTTAACTTCCCCAGGATCCCGATTTCGGTTCTCGGACTGTAATTCGTTCATTTGGCTCTCAATATTAACTTTGTTCAGAGTGATGACCATTTTCATAAATATTTTAAACGGCTTCCTAAATTGTGTGGCAGGTTAATCAGAAAATTAGCAATTGTCTAATGCTTAGTTTTTAAATTCAAATAAAATCAGTTTTTGGCTCGAATAGGATGGAATCGATTAGTTTGGGGAGAATCTTAAGTTGTCCCCGTTTTCCACGACGATCAAAAGTTGTCTGAGTTCAGCAGAAGTCCGGGTGATGCGTTTTATAAACCGGATCGACGGAGACTGGAATAGCAGAAGTGATTGAAACGAGCCAGAACCAAGTCGTGGTGGAGACAGATTTACAGACACAAAATCAGATTTACATGCCTTAACGCTATTTTAGCTACCTAGGCGTCTTCTGAAATTACTGAAATCATTTTCTTAAAATCTACAGATCAGATTTTTAAATGCGAGATGAACAAAGAAAGCTCCTTAATAAACGTACTAATTTTGTCAAAATAAACCGCAAGATCCAGATTGAATGTTCTGGTTTACTTGGTGAAATTACAATTTTATTCGACGTCATATTGAGACCTCGGAACGCTTATACTATCTCATTTCAATTAAAATCGGGCTCAATAAATGTATTTGATTTTAACCATTAGTGACAACTAACTAAAAATTAATTGGTCTCAGTGTATACAATTGTACTGTACTGGTAATTTCCAAATAATCTAAAGTCAATTTTAAAAAGTATCCGCTGTTCTTTAATTGTTTCAGATATCGAAATGGCAAATTGAGAAGAGCTCTTAGCGATAACTCCGGTCTCATGAATTTCCCTGAAGATGATCATCTTAGAAGGTAACGTTGTAATTATAACCGTAAGTAGATGCACTTGAAGGCGTAGACAAGGTTGAAACACTGCTAGAAACTTCTGATGCTGGATAATGACCACTTCCTCCAGAACTTGATGGTGGGAAACTGATGTTGCTGCTGGAGGACGAGGATGAGCTTGGATGTCAACACAAGAGGAGGTGGAGAGCCTAGATGACCTCCCGGAATATGACGCAGGGCCAGAGGTCCGTAGTTGGAAATGCTGGAACCCTGAGCACCGTAGTTGAGTCCACTGGTAGCTGCATTAAAGGTATACCCGAATGAGCTATGTGGCCAAATAGCTGGACCTGCTGTGTAAGCATTTCACTTTTAGCTGGCGATTCGAAATTTCATTTCTGTACACAAAATGGCGTTAATCGGGATCAAAATACTTACTTCCATTTTGCTGAGAACTACTCTGGACCAAGTTGGCTGCAACAGCATTCGCTTCCTTTTCTGCACTCAGACGATCCAATTCCCGTTCCATGGCCTGAAGGCGGTGCATGATGCGACCTCGCTGTCGCTGAAGTTCCATCAACGACGGAATAGGCACTGATGGAAGAGATCCCAGTGACAACAGACGACTCCAGGCCTTGACCTCTTGCCGCAAGTGCTCATGCTCCGAATATACCTTTTGCATCTCCGTATGGAAAAACAGCGAGTCCGGTGCAACTCGACGAATCTTTTCGATAACTGAATTATGTCGCTCTCCCAGATGGTCCATTTGAAGCTGTGAACGGAGTGATGCCACTGCCATTCTGAGCTCGAATGAATTATCTGAAACGAAAAGTTGATCCTCATTGTTCCAATTGAAAATTACATTTCTTTGAATGCTCAACGCGCAATAGCAATATTACTTTGCAGCCTTGAATACGAGTTAAACGATGGATATATTATCCGAGGGTATTATAACGCTTAAATAATGGATTTGCGTGATTCTAACCAAAGCCGACGGCTTAGAATCGTGGTCTCTTGATAGGATTCTGATATTGACTTAAGAGTTTATCCGCACAATACTTAATTTTAATTTACCAGCACAAGAAAGATTATTATTGAATACATTGCTTTGAATCCACCACCAATTCTAAACGAAATAGTATGCAAATAAACTTACCACCAATTTCAATATGTCTGCCTTGTGTGCCGGAGTTTCTGGAAATGTTAAATCCAATTTTAATTCCTGGCTTGAGTAAACTGTGCTTCAACGTTTGAATAGAGCACTAATAGATCCGGTCAGGACAAGAAACTGAACATAAATCACGAGCTTTATTAAATTCGCAGTCGGCGTCGGCACAAGGCAGCTTGGATTTTGCAATAATGGGCAATGCGTTCTCCACTGGTAGCTAGCCATACTGATTTAATAAATTGATTTGATAAGCATAATCGAACTGCGTCGTCGTACAGGAAGAAGGTATCAAGGCTGAGAAGCAGGTAGCTGGGCTAATCAATGTCAATGAAAGGGTCGAATGAAAAATGGTGGAGAGGGGAAGGGTTTTGAGGGCTCAGTTTCCTGCAAGGACGCCTTTTCGAATTGCTCTTATCAGCAATTAAAGATAAGGAATCTAAGAAATTCCCTGGGCATTATAAAATACCGAACTGGTACGATAATGCACAGCGAGTGAGTGGAGATTTTATCAGTTCTGGGTTTAACTATTTTCTTTTTTGCCCCTATTACATGAAATAAATTCCGCTTGCATCAGTCGTACTTGTACCTAAGGTAGGCTTTTCTTATGAACTAGCTTCCAGTAACCTTGTGTGCTGTGTTTAGAACATTTAGAACATAGAACACCATTTAAAAAAATTAAGATAGAATCCTTAGGTCTCCGGAGCCCGTTTCATCATGATTTGAATAATGGAACAGAT
Source organism: Ceratophysella communis (assembly GCA_009869905.1). Classification (NCBI taxonomy): domain Eukaryota; kingdom Metazoa; phylum Arthropoda; class Collembola; order Poduromorpha; family Hypogastruridae; genus Ceratophysella; species Ceratophysella communis. The sequence goes on along the minus strand of VNWX01000788.1, from coordinate 12,569 downwards.
GAGAGGCATGTAATTGTATGTATTACATAATTGTAAAATAATACTGCTCTAAATTAGGGGCTTTGTGCAGCTATTGGCATTTGGCATCCGACACGAGCTCAATTGAGCACGCGTTAATTAACCTTCCTCAATTGTCGTAGAATTCCTATGGGCGAGCGCAGCACATGCAACATTATTAGACGTTTAGGTGTGCATTTTCTTCGTATTAAAATCCGGCATCTCGTGGAGTCAGTGAAGCGACGCCGATGATGATGACGGCTTCTGTTTCTAGCTCTTGGTAATATGCCGAATTCTAATACGTAGAAATTCGCGTAATATTACCTTGCATAATCTGGTATGTGGAGTTCCTGGAAATGCTATACGTAATCGGTATTCGGTATACACGATTCATCACAAGTCAGAACAGAAATCGCACCGTTTGATGTTATCGTCGGTCTCGGTTGCCGGTGCGGTGTCGTCACGTCAGTTAGTTAGTGTTGAGAATTCTTGCCAGTCTTCAACTTGACACGGTCAACGGTTGACGGTCACCAGTTAAGCCGCCAGCTACCGGTACACCTCTCGTCGTCGTCCTCTGTGATTATCTCCACTCAGAACTGCACAAAGACGTAATCAAATAGGGTATTTTTTCTTCTTTCTTGAATTTTTTAAAACTAATCTAAGTACTTACGACGCCAAACGTGATCCCTTGATGCTGTTTTTTAACCAATTCAAATATAAATATAGGGATCTAAAGAAGTTAGGCTACAAAAGGTTACGGTATCACGGAATCACGTGTTGTATGAGTACCGAATCAACTTCACCTTTTCCTCCGCCGTACTACTTAACTGATATGCAGTCGGAGGCCCGGTAATCGCATATGTATACGTTTTCTCCTAACGTAGCGTAACTTTGGTGATATCTGATATCGATCATGAGTTCGGGTTGGAGAAACATGCGATCATTGGGCTCCGGTACTGCATCGTGCAGTGTCAGTTCAGTACTGACGCCACGTCTCGGTTCGCGTCAGATTTTACTATCACATTACATTAATTTCCGTGTGTTTGTTTTAATATTTAACAGTCATAACAGTCAAAGAAGCTACGGTTAGTCCTTCCGGCGACATTCGGTGTTTTTCAGTACCTTGGCCCGGACACTTGGCTTAAGAGACCTTGACCAGTAGTAACCAGTTTATTTTCGTTTTCAATTGGATATCCATCGTATACTGTAACAGGTGCTCAAGATGGACGGTAGAAAAGTTGAATCTCATGCTTCTAAAAGATCTACTGGAGACGTTTCTTCTGCTGGAAAAGCTAATGCAAGTATCACTAGAGCTAGTGTTTCTGAAATTGCTGGTGAAGCTAGAAAAATAAGACCAGATGAGCCTTATATTGATGGAAAATTGAATGATGGTTCTGAAAAAGCCACTCGAACTGCTGGAAAGTCTATTGCCACTGGAGGAAAACCAACTGGGAAAGTTCCAAAATCAAGTGCGGCTGGAGGAAGAGGTACTGGGGCCAAAAAAGTCAGTTTTAACTTCAGAACTACTGTTAGAAGGAAACATGCCCATGCTGGAAATTCTGAAGCTGATAGACGAAAAGCGAGGCAACCTATTATTACTGGAATGACCACTGCTCAACAGAAAGCTCTGTCCGTTGGAGGATCTCACATTTCAGAAACTAAAGCTTCCCTAACTCGGTAAAATATTCAATTGTGCATTCGTATCGGGCTCTGTACTGCTTTTAGGCTCCTGATTTTATCGATGAGTATTAAATGATAATTTAAAACATATTCGAATTTTAAACTAACCATTTATTGATAACCATTGTTTGATCAGTGTTTTTTTTTTCTTGCAGCAGGAAGCCTGCTTCTGACAAGCCAACGACGTATGACACTTCCTTGACCTGGGATTGCTCTCTACTAGGGAAAACCAGTACTAAAGATAAGATTAAAAAGAGTCGAGACTTTCAAGTACAACTCAATGTAAATAATGTTTTTGGAACTTGTACCCACCCCAACTCAGAAAGACTGCGCACGCATTGTGGATGCCCAAATCAGCAATCATTCGTTGTATGCAAAAGTTGTAACACTCTGTTTTGTGATCCGGTGGAGGATTGCTTCAAAAACCCTCGTCATCTTCAAGGAAAAGAAGCCGCTGGTGGGTTAGGGCTGTCTAACATCGTTGAAAATTCAGCAGGTCGAATGGCATCGGCACGTCTCCAAGATGCTTGTTTTGCTCTCGAACGCGAATAATATCGAGATTTTATGTCAAATACGGGAACTCCGTTCAAAATATTTAATTTTTATTAGTGTCAAAAATAGAATATCGTTTATCGGAGTAGAAATGAATTTCCAAATAGTTTGACCATGTTTACTACTGATAGAACTCATAAGAAGTTGACAAAATCTATACTTAAGTTATTGACACAATTTTTTGTTAATTAATTCGTATTTTTGTTAATTTCACACGAAGTGTTAATGAATTTTAATGAAATGAACTGAGTAAATACATCAACAATGCGGTGTTAAATTACCCCTGTTTTTAAACTGTTTGTAATTCTAGATTTGTTTAAGCAGACATTTTCGTTGCGGTAGATACTGACAGGATTCCCGTGTAATTGTAATACATAGTAGCTCAAACGCTGGAAGATTTTTTAAATATCCGTCACTAGAGTCCATGTACTTTAGTACTGTACACCTTGGTATAGGGTGGGCGGACTGTCCCCCATCTCCCAATAATGTTTAAGGCAGGTATATCCGTGAAGTAACTACCCTCTGTACTGAATGCATAGGGTGGAGGGTCATGACCGAATTCCACCCAGGAATCCAGAGCATATGACGCTTCTGAGTTCCGGCTTGATCAATTTGTAGGTAACCAATCCCGTACCAACACCCTGATGTTTTGAGATGCATATATTTAGCAAGCCAATAGATAACCAATGTCTTTGGATTTCCGCCTCCGTCCATATTTTGCTGACCAATCCTATGCCAGCCATTTCAAGAGATAGATATAGCACTCATCGTTGGTAACCGCTGAACGTCTTCCCTGTTCAGCGTTCGAAGCAACATCATCTCAGCATCACGGACTGGAAATATACTACGCGTTATCAAGTATTGTTCAAACAACTTTGCTGCGGTTCCGGTCGTATTGTAGTATAACGTGTTTCCATGACTAATCAACGCAGGTCAATTAATCAAGGTAAGCCCGTCGTTTTAAAGAAAATCGAATTAAAATCAGCTTATAATATTATTTCATAATCACATTTTCAAAAATTAAAAACGATAGTAGCAATTCGCTTGAGTCTAAATAATTCATAGAAACTTGTATATGCATTCTTATATAAGGATCTTAACCCTGAGGAGATCGAAGCATGGAATGGGAATCGGAAGTCACGATAACGGGATCGGAAGAAAGCGACAAGGTGCATTTCCAATGGGAGACTACGGATTACAAATTTTGGTAAGTAGTATTTTTATACTTCTTAATTTACGTTATTTATCTAGCATTCTCTGTGTAAATTATTATGGCTTTCTTTAAATAATTTTGTGAGAAATACATCCGAAGATTGATGAGTACGTCATGGGATGGTCAATAATCATGCTCGACCATTATTCAGCCGTCTACAATATGGTACAAATTTAAAATTGCGATTTACTCTAGCTACTACATACATTGACGCTATTGCAGTCGAGAATGTAATGTGCATAAACTTGTATGGTCTTTTCAGGGCTCCTAACGAGAATCCACTACAGTTGGCTGCAGAATTTGGTGGAAACCAAGTGGATCTGTCGGAGGAGATAGGATGGATACCGTGTGATGCATTTCCGTGTAAAATCGCAGACTATGATTGCACTTGCACATGTGGAGAAATCGACCTCATTGACCATTACGTGTTTGGTAACGATGTAAAAGACAATGAAGCCTTTGAACTGTTGCTCCGCAAAATGGAGGGATGCGTTACGGGAGAACGCCAACCCGAAGATGTCAATGTTGATGTCCAACATGAGCGCCCAAATGATCGCCCAATTGCTGAAGCGATAACCTCCGGATCACTAATGGTGTTGAATGGTCCGATCGAAGTCACACCAGAGCTAATGGAAACCGCAGAGAAGCCAATTGATGAATCAACCGCTGGTCCACTGCAAGCAACTTTTCCAACGAATCCGGAACCACGAAATAAGAGGAAATCGCGCTTAAAACATCTGCGCGCAGTAACAGCAAAAATCGTGGATTATAATGCAAGTCTTACTCAGCTTCTTGGAAACCGCTGTAAATACTAATCCAGAACTATTCTTGTGGGACGAGCAGGGAAGGCCATATCTTAACTATAACAATAAGTAAATGCTAATTGTAGGAAGCTGTTTCTTGGGACAAAATTAATTGCCTGTTATTTGCGTTGTTTTTAAAAAATTAATTAAGCACCGCTGTAACTATACTAAACCTGCGAATAAAATATGAATTCTAAAAAGTACCAAATATCGGGTTTCATTTCTCCAAACCGGGATTTTAGTTTTTAGATTACGATCAATTGAATGAATAAAATATATCAAAAAAGTACTCGCTATACGCTTTCAGCGCTTGTGTCTGAAATTATATTTTGATTTTAAAACTCAAAATCAATGCCAAATGCCTCGTAACATAAAAGTGTAGACNAGGAAAATACGGCTAAAAATGGTATACTAATTTATTCATTCAGAAATACTTCAATGGCATGATTAAAGCTTAAAATCATGAAGCAACTAATATGCGTGCATACTATTTTCAATTTAATGATTATAACCAGAGCTGTGCGTGCTTTACTTCTGTTCAAATTTGATATAGCAAATTCCTATTTAATGTCTCCAGAACAAGTGTTGAGCGTCGTTTGAACAGCTAATAGTTCAAATAATAACCGAGATCTCTCTGCGGAATATTTTACTATATGTATAACTTGTACGTTTAAGCACATTATAAAAGTATTTAATTGAAAGGATCCTAATTGGCTGACGCAGGGAAGCTTAAGCATGATATTGTTGCAGTTTTGGTACATTTATTTGCAAAACTCATCACGTATGCTAGGTGAATACAATAGATATTATTAGAAGCCCGCACGTGATGCGTTCTATATAAACTTGATGCTCATTGAAATCAATCTTCTACTTGGCTGTAACCATATTTTCGAAATGGCGTTTTTGAAATCGACTCCAGCAGCGGTGTATTCCTTCTGTTTAGCAGGGTTTCTTATTTTGTTTCTTGGGGAACATAGTAATAATCATGCAGAGGTAAATTTAATCGAAGTTACTATTTCAACTTCTCATTATAATAGATGTTTTGTCCATTAGAAAAATTGTTCATAAGAAGCCTCATTGCTGAATTCAATGCGCATTTAAATAAAGAATAAAGCCTAACCTAGCATGATTTAGCATGATCTCAGTTGAATTCAAATAACGTAACGTTTGCAGATTTGGCGATTTTCTAGTGGGCAAAATTTCTATAATTTCGAGCACAAAGATAGCCACTAGTGCTTCCTTAGTCGACGTTGAATTTCCAACGAGTTAATTTTGCTTTAGGCACGAGTTCTACAATCACCCACGCTTGAAAGTTTCAAGCGGTACTCGTTATTAGGAATTCCGGCAGACAGCAATAGTAAGCTCAACATATTCATATCCTCATTATTAGCAAGCCTAAAGCTTAAATGATCGCCATTGTCTCCTATACAGTTGAACAAGAATTTACTGAGGTCAAGTATGTGACACAGCTAAGGCATCGCCGAGACTTGACAGAAAGGAAGTTCCATATAATTCGATTGGAGCGTCCGAACAAACCCCCATTGGAAGTACATTTAGTCAAGAAGAGCTTCACTTTCTCGAATTTCAAGTACAATTTTATGGCTTGATCCCCAATTTTCAAAGCACCTGATTTTAATTTTGTTTAAATCCTACACAGAATTGTCGTGACATCCGACGAGGGTACCAAAGAAATTGAAGGAAACGAAACTGCGTCGGAATGCCAGTTCAGTGGTACGATTCCAGCGGATCCTATCGGAGCGGCTGCTCTGTCCACTTGCGGACATCATGCTGGCGGATTTGTAAGATGGCATAAAATATTTCTATTTTTAGAAGCAGGGTGGGATAGCAAAATATTTCGATAATTGGACTTGAGCCGGCTTCATGTAGCTTGTGATATGTTCAAGCAATTAAGATATTTAATGTTTAAACACCTTGTTAAAAATACTACTTTAAGAAAATTGAAGCAAGTTAGGCTCACTAGGTAGGGTTAGGTCACGTTTGCGGCAAAAGTCCTCATGGCCTTGTAGACAATTTCATTGCGCTTTCCAATGAATAGCCGTTCAACCACCACACATCTTTCAACCCAATCGGACCTAAGCCATGGTCAATATCAATAATATTTAATTCCAATTATTACGTGGCTAATCACGGGACGCCATAAAGCCGTTTTTCATTATTCTTTATCTTGCATGCTTGCGCTCGTTTTCAAAATTATTAAATGTATTGTCAAGAACCAGCAATTATTGAATGCTTTTCCAGAGTGGCATGCTCTATCACCAGTGAAGGTCACTTTATGATCGAACCTCATACTGACCATGGTCCTCATATCGAAGGAACCATCACCACAACCCACGTCATGATTCGACTCAATGGAGATGGAACTCTTGCTGGCGAAGATCCTCGAAACACCAGACATTCTGACGGTAACAAAACACAAATTGATGTCGCGTGTGGTATATTAATGTCACGCGATTCGATAAGTTTGAATGCTCAATCCGGGCTATAATAGTTTTCTATTAAAGAAAATACCAAGCGGAAGTTCGTTGTTCATAACTAAAGTTCATGTGAGCGATTTCCAATAGCATTTATATTTTCCTGTTTAAGCAATTATGAAAATTCCTTCCAATCGGGACTCTGATATTTTAGACTTTCCGCCCGTTGCGGAATGCGGCAGAAAGGAACGCACCTACAGTATAGGACTTCGTGTTTATAATTACTAGATAATGTTAAAAGAACAATATGCTCAAATTTGCTTCATTTCGTATTTCATTTCCACAGTGCTTGAGCTCTCACCAGAAGAATTCGAAAAAGGAGTTAAGGAGCAAATGGAGAAATACAACGTGACCTATGAAGACACAACGACCAATGAAGTGGACGACTCAGAAGCCGAAGAAGAAGATGACTCTAGTAATCTCGTCATGTCCAATGGCGTTGAGGCTGAAGAAAGTACTGGCTTCAATGTGGAAGCCTTAGCTACCAAGAAGAACAAGAAAAAGGCTACCTCAGGAACGAAGAAAGCCAAGAAAGCATCTGCCGTTGGACACGCTTCCGCCCACTACCGTTGAAATAGCCGTATTCTGTGATAAACTACTGTTGGACAAGTTTAAAAATAAGGATCGATGTCCCGGTGATCCTAAGAAATGCTTGACGGAGTATGTTTGTACTATAGTCCATGCAGTGAGTACTTCAAAATTATAGAAGTGAAATCAATCTTGAATCTTAAGTCGCTGATTCGATTATTTTGATACTTTGATTCAGATGGACATGCTTTACCAACAACCATCCCTTGCTATCGACGGGAAGCCGCCATTGGGTTACAAGCTCGTGCATTTGGAAATTCAAGAAAATATCCCTCAGGCCAATCATAATGGAGAAACAGATGGATATTTGAAATCGTTCTGTGACTACGCCGGACAAAAGAATATAGGCACTGAGCAGTGGGATCATGCGCTCATGTTGTCCGGCTTCGATCTTAAAAGTGGTGGCAGTAGTGCTGTCGCGGGTAAGCTGTTACTAGTCAAATCAAACATGCTGGGCATGCATTGATTTCGTTCTTTCATTGAAGGAGTCGCCTGGGCGGGTACGATGTGTCAGAAGTACTACAGTTGTTCTTTGAGCGAAGGGTCAGATTTCGGTATGGTTTACATCATCACTCACGAAATTGGACATCAGCGTGGGCATGGATCACGACGGAGAAAAAGGAAGAACGTCTGAGAGCTGTGACGGGTCCAAGTTCATCATGTCCCCGTATACCGGGGCCGGGAAGGTGACCTGGTCAACTTGTTCCAGAAAGAATCTCGATGATTTTCTCAAGACTGGCTCCAACAGACCCAGCAGGAGAAGTATCAAGCCAATGTGTCTGCAAGAAGCATCCGTACTCCCGAACACCATTCAGTATGCTGCTAATACGCTACCTGGACAAAAGTACGATGCTGATGCTCAGTGCAAGCCAATGGGAAAGGATTTCAAACATGTGGCGTCAAAAGCAAGTGTAAGTAGACTTATTTTCAGCTGCTACCAGAACCTGAGATTTACAAATACGGCTTATAATGGCTGCCCAGTATACTGCGCTGGCCTGCATATCGTTCGTTGCCAACAGGTACCTTTAATGCCCCGTTAAAAAATCAATGTATTTTATTATTTAGACAATGTGCTCCATGCTATACTGTAGCAATGGTGGATTCGCTCGCCAAGCACAACCAGCACTGGATGGTACAACCTGTTCACCTGGAAAGGTTATTCTTGTTCTTAGCATTCGATATCCTCATAAAACTTTCACTTTACTAATTTGATTCTCTCATTTTCCCTTTCAGAAATGCCATCTTGGAAAATGCCTCTAACTGTTAAATATTTGAAAAAAAATCCCATATTACTCCTTGTAGAGAAATTAATTTAAATATTATTTCTGTAATGATAATGATACAGTAAATATATGCATTGAAGCTTATACCGTCCGCAATGTTATCCGTTATTGCATTAAAAACAAAAGTTCTTTCTAAGGTAGGTAAAATACAGAAATTTAGGTCAGGAGGTACCGATCCCGTGATTATATAGTGAATTTGATTGACGCCGCAGAATTGCGAGATAAGTGAGAAATATTTAAAGTACTAATTTCTATAACGAAAATACACGCTGATTTGACGGAGAGTTGTTTAGTACAAAAGTAAATGGTTACAACACACTTAACGCACATTTACAATTTATAGAGAAAATATTGTAATACAAGTTCAGGACACTACTGTGCTGTGGTTACCGATATGTGCATTTCAACGGCGTCTTTCCAAATATTCCCAAATTTGCCCCGTTAACCATTCCACACCTTCTTGAAGGCCTTCTCCTGTAATGGCGTTGGAGGCGCATATATGCCAGGGCTTGTTGGAAATTCTGTCAAGGCCCAGGGCTGCAGAGATCTTCACTGCTGACATGGCGTCTCTAACATCCATTTTATTAGCGAAAAATAGAACAGGGATTCGACGGTTGGAAATCTCGGGATGCTGGAGCAGTGTGTCGAGCTCATCCTTGGCTACAACAAATCGTAACCTGGAATAATGAATTTCTTATATTACAAGGGTCGGTATATCGGCAAAATCAACCACCTTTCTTACACCGAAAAGCTTTGAAACATTTTGTAAATAGAAAACGTACTTGTCACTGCTGTCAATTACGAAAATTATTCCTTGACAGTCTCTGTAATAGTGCTCCCAGAGACTTCGATATCGTCCTTGACCTGACATGTCAAATGCCGTGAATCCAACGCTTTTATCTGAAAATATATATTTTTTTAAAAATAGTGTGAATTTTTAGTTTACTAAATATACGCATAACGAATACCAGATAGTGCACATTAATTATAAAAATTTTGCCCAGTAAAAAATACTTATACTCGGAAGCAATGGTAATAGTGCTCCCAGAGACTTCGATATCGTCCTTGACCTGACATGTCAAATGCCGTGAATCCAACGCTTTTATCTGAAAATTTATTTTTTAAAAAAAAATAGTGTGAATTTTTAGTTTACTAAATATACGCATAACTTTATATCTAAAGAATACCAGATAGTGCACATTAATTATAAAAATTTTGCCCAGTAAAAATACTTATACTCGGAAGCAATGGTTTATTTAAATCTAAAGGCGTAAACGTTATTTAATCATAAAACGTGTTTAAAAACATCTACAACAATGGGCAAAAAGTACAAGACGTCCTGAATAATTTGCATTTAAAAAAATACCGAATTTAAGCTTACTTTTAAATTTTTCTACATTGAATCCAATTGTAGGCACAATTTCGTTGGCCTTCGTGTCATCGGTCTTGAAGTGATTCAGCAGCGTGGACTTCCCACTATTATCTAAGCCTACTACTAAAACATTCACTTCTTTCTTCCGAAGTCCCAGTAGCCCTGCAAGCCGATCCAAAAACCCCATTGTGTAAACCTAACTAAACTTTCACTTAAAAATGTGACTAGAAATTTGCACTAGAAATGGACGGATTCGAAGATGAAATGTGCTTTCGAAATGAAACCTGAAATTACACACCTGAGTCGGAGCCTATGCAGTAAGCTAATCGATAACGGGTTGTATTGTATTACCTGGAGATCAGGTAAAGGGAGAATGCACGACAAAAGCCGGTTGTGACGCTGATGAGTCAGAATTCTGCTTTTGTTCATCGATTTTGAAAATAATATGGAGCAGTACGGTGGTGCAGGTACATATAAGATACTCTGAAGTTTTTATTTCCCAATTACGATTCCCTCATTCATTACAAACAAACATAAAAGAAGAATATATAGAGGTAATTAATGATTTTAGTAGGAAGATTACAAATTGGCGTTGTTGGTAGCTTGATTTGCGGAAAAATTTCACGGATTCGGTTTTAGAGCGTACGCTGTTCATTCTGAGACTTTGCAGAATCGCTAATACAGTCCCAGCCTCCGCTTTCTTGCTTCTTCCACAAACTCACCTGTGGGCAAAAGACAGATGAGATTAGAATACCACATAAAATTACTAGTAATTAATTACTTTGGCTTGTCTATATTACACTTGTTTACGCTATGGGATACCCTTGCTATTGCCCTTGAAATTCGTTAAATATAAGTTGCTTGGGAAAAAAATTTGTTCGCGGCCAGGAAAATCAAAGCGAATATTTTCATCCAAATACTCTATCTAAAATTGGCCGTACGACACGAGGGCTCAGTTAGACATAATATTCAGTGAAAACTAAGCTGTACCAAATGCTGTGTTTGTGAAGTTAATCGAAGTTACGAAGCTTGACTTGATTGACGCACTTATATTTAATTAAAAATATGGACTTTACCTGATTATCTCCTCCAGAAACAGCTAAAATATCACCAATAAAGTTCCAGCTAACATGCCAGACAACATCATCAAAAACATGGAGTTGCTCGGAAGTCCAAGTAGTACCATCACCCTCACGATTGTTCCAAATGATAACACGACGATCCTATTTGAATTAGATAAGAATAAAATTAAAATGAATACTCTGCACAGACACTTCGATTCAAGTCGAGCTCATAGACTAATCTTGCGACTATTTAGTAAAGGAAGACTGACCTGAGAGGAAGAAGCAATCTTCATTCGAGCCAGGCCAGCTGCTGGTGCCCAAGCAACGTCACGCACCCAATCGGAATGTCCCTCTAACTTCCCCTCTTCAATCCAGTGATCATTCTCCTCTCTGGAGAGAAAATAGATTCGTAAGATTTTACAATGCGATCTAAACTGCAATCAGCAACAACACTTACTTCCAAATCTTGACCAAGTTGTCACATCCACCAGACACAAATCGCTTAACAGCCTGGCCCTCGGGTGTCTTCTCAACAGATGCTGGAGCCCAGGATACAGCATTACAGCCCAACTAATCAGAACGAAATTAAATAGAGTAACTGGGAAGCGGATGAATAGAAAACCCATTTACTTTAAACCTACCGTGTGGGCATTGGGAATCTTGCTAGACACCCAGCGATCATTACTAAAGGATAGCACAGTTATGGAGCTATCAGAGCTTCCACAAGCCAACATCAATCCCCATTCGGGAGGAGCCCAGCACACACTGTTGACTGCAAAGTATGGAACAGGTAATTATGACGGGCTTAGGTAGGCCGTAGGCCTATATGTTTATGATGTATTAGTGCATGCATATGTATTATCGAATTCAAATTCGAACAAAATGCTGTCATACCCGATGAATCATGTCCATCATAGTTGTAATAGATATCCCATTTTCCATCAGTCTCTTTCCAAATCACCACTCGACGGTCGTACGAGCACGATGCCAGGAGACTGCCATATCTAGGATGGGCCCAGGCTAATTGCCAAACCTATAGAAGAACATATATATCATGTCCATCCTTTTCCCAAAAATATAGAAATGTTGAATAGGATGGGATTTCGTACCGGCCCCTCATGACCCTTGAGTTCAGCCACAAACGTTTGAGTTCCGGTGTTTAAGTTAAGGTCAAAGAGGCGGATGGACTTGTCACAGGAACATGTGGCCAGTTTTGTTCCCAAGAAATCCATTTGGGCATCATGCTAACGAAAACAAAAATACTGTTTAGAAAATCCAGGGCGCTAGTATTTAGTAGTCATTGTGTCCTTCACGCTGATTCACCACACTTCACAACCCACAATCAAGGAAGGAATAGCGTGAAATATCAAAGTAGGTACGCATATTAGAGCTAGGATGTTCTTAATACGGTTGTTTTTAAGGCTGCTGTTCAGAGGAGTGGGCAATGTTAAAATCCCATAAGGACAGGGTTTGCGCTAAATGTTCTAACTTGAGTTTGACTTATTGTTTTGACATGCGGGTTTTT
>VNWX01000787.1:0-18535 GCA_009869905.1 Ceratophysella communis | reverse complement strand
ATAAAATGCCGCATGGTTCTTGAAAAATGTATACCACGTCTATTTCGATACTTAGAGCCAATACCGAAAAATTAATATACAGAAGAATTAAAACAAAATTCCGTTACATTCCGAAAATAAATCTTAATTTGATATTTGAGTCGGTAATTCCAATTACCGATAAACGAGTGTTTAAAATGTAGCCTAACACATACTAATTGTTTTAGAAATTAGATTGCGGTAATCAGGATAATTGGGGCGATAGTCCAGGAGTTAAAATTATATAATTCAGCTGAGACCAATTTTTATAATTAAAATATGCTCAATGTGACGCATTATATTGCAGAAATGTGACCGCAAGGGTTTTTTGCAAGGCTCACTGCCCTGATAAATATGAAATCTATGAATTATGACTTACGTATACTTGGCTGCTGTTTTATTAGCATTGTAAAAATGAAAGCAATTTGTAAGGAGTTGCTAGTTGGTGGAAATGTCGTATTATTGTCCTACTAATCCAGGAGTCTTTCGCTAAGTGACAGGAATCCTTATGTATTTCCGCCACACGAAGCAGCAGTATTGGGTGATAATACTGGTAATAATAGTAACCGAGATTCATGTTGAGTTGAAGTGAGTGGAAATAAGGACATAACATGCGGCAAAAGAGGGAATTTGGATTTATGAGTCCATAAACTACACTTTTCACCACTGACCACTACTGGGCAGTGAAACGAGCAGCATACACGGCTCTTCGTGCTAATAGACAGCGGTCGGACTAATAAGGGCAAACGCTGTCTAATTCCGCCACTCGGAATTCAGAATTCTGAGTAGGTTCTTTGAGAAGCACACCGCCACCACCGGCGGAGTTTGTCTACCTCCCGGAGTTTATGCGGAATGGAGACGAAGAAAGTTGCCTTGGAAAAGACCCATTAGAGAGATATTGAGGAATGAGTCCCCAGACGCCCATAGGTCAGAATCATATTCTCATTTCCCTTCTCTCCACAATCAGTGTCTAGCGGACCATGCTACAACTTTAACCAAAAACTATGACACTCCTCCCTCGAGTCATCCTTACCCGCCCCACTGTTCCTCAACTAAGGAAACACGGCCTTGCGGGCTACCAGCAGGATTCGCAATTAAATCCAACAAACCAAATACCCGTCTACAGGCATTTCGCTATTCTATGTCAATGTAAACCTTGACTACGGTACTTGGCTTCGCTTTGTGTCATAAAATATTTTCGCTCATACAGAAATCCGTATAAAAAGGAAGTAGTAGGATTTCATTCCAATAGTCGAATTGTCAGCTTGCCAATATGTTGCTAAGCTCACTCTTTCTAACGCAAGCAATGCAATTTCTTCTAATTCTCTGCTACGAATTGTCGTGTTACTGCTTCGCTTAAAAAGAAGTGCTTCTGCATCATTCTTGCATCAGCTTGCCAATATGTTCCTAAGCTCACTCTTTCTAACGCAAGCAATGCAATTTCTTCTAATTCTCTGCTACGAATTGTCGTGTTACTGCTTCGCTTAAAAAGAAGTGCTTCTGCATCATTCTTGCATTCAGCGGATAGATGCAATGAAGGCGTCTCGAGAGGAAGATGTAGGTAATGAAATGATGTCTTCAAAAGGATGCATGCAGATGCAAAAAGCATTGTTTGAGGCCGCTAGTATGGCCACTGGTACTGCTCGATAATGCAGTTGTGAAGAAAATGGTTTTTTGGTAGTGGTAGTTGACAAAAGTCGTGCTATCAGTGGGAGATAGGGTTGGCGGGCGTGCTGCCTGCTGGCGACGAATTGGTTACAGCGCGTCGTGCTCTATTGTCTGTAGCATGTCTCACGCAGCGAAACCCGACGCACATTGGATTGGATATTATTTTATTTTGAGAGTCTGGGTCTCCTACTGTGCCTTATCATAACTCTTGATGACCTACTAGAAATTTGGTTCTGAGGAAAAAGTGCAGGAAATAAAAATAGCCTCTGATTCCTGCAATAAGAGCATATAAATATCCCCAGTTCCGTCCGTCCTGCCTTCTGGCAGTGCGGAGCAACGAAGCCTGGCTCGACGAAGTGCTTTGCGGCTCTAGCTAGAGGAATGTTGACTTACCCCAGCGTGGTCATGGTGACAATGGTGTACCAGAAGGCTGCCGGAATGGAAGTGAAGTTAGTCTCGTCGACATTTTTCTCGGCGTAGAACATGACCGTGGCGAAGATGATGATGGCCATGGCGAGGGAGAACACGAGGAATCCGAGTTCAGAAGCACAGGATTTGAGCGTGTAGCCCAATATGCGGAGTCCTTGGGAATGCCGTGAGAATTTGAAGATACGGAAAACTCGGAATACTCGAAGGGTCACGAAGGCTCCGGACACATCGTCATTGTCAGTGATGCCGAGTCCAATGTAGTACGGAAGAATAGCCACCACGTCTATGATGCTCATCACGCTCCGGACAAACTTGCACCGGTCCGGAGCGGCGAATAGTCGAAGGAGGTACTCGGCTGAGAAGATCATAACACAGGCCGTGTCCATGCAGAAGAATACAGTTTTGTAACGTTCACCACAGGACAGGGTGCCACCCTTGCCGTGGCAACCGGCCGCACGGAACCGTCTCCACCACGTTAGCCATCACTGACACTGCAATGAAGAAGCCGGTCACGTAGTAGAAGACCAGGGCGGCAGTCGACGTGTGGGGATTCTCGAAAGCCCGCCACATCCGTTGTCGAATGTTGGTTAGCTTAGGAAGGTTCTGGTCGCCGTTTTCGGACAATTTGTCGTCCAACAGCCGCTCGGCGTTTTCCCGCTTTCGGTCCCGGTAGTCCTCATAGCAACAATCTCCAATCACGTCGGGAAGAATTCCGAAGAATGCCAACTCTTCATCGTAGCTCGTTAAGCACTCGTGCTTTGGATAATGGAGCTTCCCGGTCCGGTAATAGTTGAGAATGTGGCGGAAGATATCTGGGTCTCGGTCGAAGAAGTACTGCCGACAGTCTTCGTCGTAAAAGAAGTCACGCTCGCTCGAGCCAAGTAAAGTGTCGGGATACTTTTCCAGTGTATTTCGCCAAGTTTCGAATCGACGACCCGACACATTGATGAGAAGCTTTTCATCGTCTGCTTTCCGCCGGTCCTTGGTCACCGGCGGAGGAGGGAGGGGATTTGTGGCGATTGGAACCCAGCCGATGGCCGCTGCTCGGGCGAAGGGCAACCAAGCTGCCACCGAGGCCATTCCTTGCGGAGGAATGTTGCTCAAATATCACAAGTTTTACTAAAGCACCCTTCTCTCCGCCGCTCCCTGTTCCTTATCCTACATCTCATCTCTGCCCCGCTGTGCTCGCACGCCCTGAGGGCCTAGGTCTCCAGAAAAAGTCCATCCTGGTCACTTGAGCAGTCGCTTTGTCGGAGGACACGAGAAGTCAATGCTTTCTCCCATGAATTGTGCTTCCAGGGTCCAGGTCAACTCACCGCTCCTTAAGAGCCAGTTCAAACGAGCTCACGGCTTGACGCACATGTCCGCTGTAGTTAGAACAAGATAATGGAGAAAGTTTTGGGAGAAGATAGCAGTGGGGTCACTGGAGGTTGAGCACGTCCAGCGAGGAGCTAGCACTGGGTCGAGTTAAGAGCAGCAGTGCAGCCGGAAATAGTTTCTGACTCAAAGTCTGGTCTGGGAGCGAGCGTGTGTGTGTGAGGCAGGAGAAGTTGCCAGGAAAGAACTAGGACTAGGCCGTGCAGTGGGCTCAAGTCGACTCTCGGTTTTTTCTCTCTCGCTCAGCAGGCTCTGATTCTGGCTCAGGATGCTGGTGGTCCTGGCGCAACGTGCTGAGTCTCTCCAATCCTACTACCCGGATCCCACGGAGCAGAAGGAGAACACGGAAAAGACCTGCTTGCGCGGTCCCTCACGCTTCGCTCGGCCACTGCCTCAGCATCAGCCAGCTTCTCGTCTTCTCCCCGTCACACGGATCTTAGCCCAGCCTAACCCCCGGACCCCCCTTCTGCTCCAAAAATGCAATACTCGTCTAGTCACATACCTTACCCGTTTTCTGAGCTAAATACTTCTCGGCGAAACAACTACACGGCTCAAGAAAACAGGTTGAGAGACCTCGCAGCTAGTCGGAACCACAGGCGTCTCAATACCAAGCTCTACTTTCTTTAAACTGCAAGGGTCAGTCTTGAACCCGGTTCTTAATAAAGATAATGCAAGCAGTACCGCAAGTTGACTGATGAGCTGAAATACTGCACTTATTATTTAAATATACTGCCAGCAGAAAAGTTGGTAGGAAGAGGTCCCAATAATGGCATCACAGCCATAATTCCAGCATCTCGACTTCTTGTTTTCCTGGAGCCTCAGAGTAGCAGAGAAAGTGAAGCTACCCGCATACCGTGTACATACTTGTTGAGCGCATTCCTCTGTTCGGTGGAAGGAGACCGTGTGGTACATAGTAAAGTGAGAGCATAAGTAAGACTGAGTGGAGTGGGGACTTGTCAGAGTGGGGGATTGGAGAGACGGGGAAAAGTGTAATTTGTCAGGGACGAGAGAAAGCAGGAACTAATTGTTTGGAGGAGCCGTTCAGAGAAAGAGGGCTAGGATGATGGCTAATTCGCTCCGCTCTCTCAGACCGTTACAGAAGAGCAGGAAGCCCAGATGAAAAAATGGAATCGGCTTTCCAGCAGCCAAAGTTCTGATGCAGAGACCTGCCCAAACAGGACTTCAATTACGCCCTCCTCAATTATGGACTCTTCTAATTACTACTTCCAAATACCTACCTGACAGCACCAACTACATTCCACTCTCCTTTAATCCCAGAGTTTATTTACTACCCATTCCCTGTCTTCAATATCTATTTCGCTCTGTTTAACTCCGAATTCGCTCCAACTGTTACAGATCGTACACGGCTGATTCGAACAAGCCACAAGGCTGCCTCATCTCCGGTTTTTACAGATCAAACGGATTGCACTAATTCTCATTGTACATTGCATAGTTAAAGGTGAAAGTCTGCAGTTCATTAGCAAAATCAAAAGGCTTCTTGGACTGTTGTCATCAAAAAGCTTAGTTTGCTACATTTTAAAACAAAATCTAAAGTTCCGAAAGTTTTGAATTCACGTAATTCGCTTAAAAATTACAATTTGGATTCAGAATCGAGCATAAACAGGGAATATCTAAACAATTTCTGGTCATGAATTTCCTTTAAACTCCGATCAGTGAATTCCGAATCCGAAATATCGATGTGACTTGTATCGATGTGAACTCACAGTCCCAGCTATTAAAAGATACGATACTTCTCGAACAGAGTTATATTTTTGGGAACCCTGGAGAGATGATTGAGCTCAAGTCAACAAAGCTTCGACTTCCGTCCAGGTCAAATCAAGGCTTTATTCACAAGCGAGCCTGGACGAATTTGGACACAAAGGCATGCCTTTGAGCTTGTGAGCTTTCTTTGGAATATTCTATATTTAGTGTAAGAATGTAGGAAGCAATAATACCTGACCGGAAGGACGAGGATAATCCAGGTAAAGTGGATAATAGAAGTTGAGGTGGGAATGAGAGTTGGGAGGGATACGGTGGAAAGGAAGCGAAGCCGCTCCTTCCGGCCTGGACGCATGCAGTAGTAAAAATAGTAGTTTCTGAACTCTGAGGAGGCCGGAGGATTGATTTTTACACGAGGATTTTGTAGTAAACTTGTGTCGAGTACCATAAACACTCTTCTAAAGGTTCATGGCAGCCGCGGCGAGGGCTTCCAGTCAGAGTCAAGAAGATGAGAGCCGTGCCAAGTATTAATAATGTATTCAGAAACTCAAGTCTACCTACATATACTTCCGTTTGCAGATCAATTTTACCAGCAGCCGCGGCGACAGAGAGACCCCCGGCATCCGAATTAAAATGTATGCATACTTCAGGTTGTGAAATGCTGACTTTTTCAAATTCTGGAGCTTTACCTCAAAACTCAAACTGAAGAAGCCCCTATGTTTAATCTCTGGATGAATCTCATGCGTCAGCAGGTCTCATGAACGCCAGGAACTTTAATTGGGTTTGGCTTTGGGAAGCAGCGTAGCTATCTGCAAACCAACTAGTCGTCCTTACTCAAACACAATGAGATAGATAGAAACGCCACAAATTGTCTTTGCACTGCGAACAATACGATTTTTTTTTATTGTTATACTCAATTCACTAATTCGTTCATCCAATTTAAACCAAAGTAGGGCTTTAAAACCCAATTTGTGCAAAATTGTCCTGTAGTTATTGACATGAATTTCATATAATGTATTTGGCAATGCCGTCAGCGAACTGCAAGGAAAGCTCATAAAAGCCAATGTATGATTAATTCAAATATGTAGAGCTGGCGACTAACGAACTCCTCTGTACAAGAAGCGGTACATGTTATTACATATTCTGGGAGTTTGAGTTTGAGAGCTCAAGGCTCGGGATCGAGATCTTAGCGTAGTTCCTCTGCTTCAGCGACGTCTTCTGGGAGAGAGCGAGCGGAGAGGCTAGCAAGTTGGACGTTGGACGTGAGCATCGGGACGCTTCGTCGTTCAAATTTTTGGATTATGCTTTTTTCTATTAAATTGAGCGTTTCGCGACAAAATTTTGGTTTTTTGAAGCAAGTTAACAGATAAGAGCATATCTATTGTTAAGGTACACGTCTGCAGCACTCTGGCGCTCTGCAAAATGTCAACGACGGAATCATCTTCATCTTGATACGAAACACGTTTATCCGGTTCAAAGCCACACATTAAAACAAGCCTGTACAATTTAGATGAAATCGTAAGCCGACTTAAGTCTAAATATCATCCGGTGAAATGACTCGGGAGAAAGGTTTTGAAACCGGGAGTGCAGTAGGTGGTAGGCCCAGATCATGCTCTCGTTTCCATGGCTCTCCTGACGTCAAGTCTTTTCTTCTCGGCTGACTTTGGCTCATTCCCGTACGCTCCACTCTTGAGAACCCGATAACCCGACTCTGGGTATTTCTGCCTTATGAATACGACTCTCTCCACACTCTGAAGTCTTGGAGAGAAGCATACATAGGAAAATACTGTCGCTGCTGGCTTCTACTACTACGCGTAGTAGTATCCTTCTTTACAACTCTTCTACGCAAACGATTTAGACGGAGCTTTTTGTTCAGCCACCATAGCAGTTTCGTTTGTGCCTGACTGAGGATGGGGCTCTATAGCAAAGCCCGAGACCTCTGCTCTTAATCATTTTCACATCCGAAATTGCCTCTTTCCTTCCTCTTCTCCCGGCTCCCGGTTTTCGCATATGGACCTTATTTTAATTCCTATTCTTGCCCACAAAATCCCGCTCGTCTCATCCTAGACTCATTGTTCGCCTGCTGTGGAGATAAGAAATCTGAAACCTCGGAGTCACCTTACTCAACGTCGGAGCTATCGAGTGAGGAAACTCATAAAATTCAAGATTGTCAAATACTAGGCTTACCGAACACAGACTTTCTAACAATCCTTATTTGACGCTGTCTGAGACGACGGGTGACACCAGCTCTAGACGAACCCTTTAGAAATATCACGTTTCTAAGTTCCACGTCAAAGTTACCCAAATGATCGCCTACCAATTTTTAATATAATCTTAAAATTCGACGCTTTTTTGATTACTTTTTTAAATTCTTACTTGAAACCCGTGTTAATTGTAAATATGCTTATCAGGTGATGTTGGGTGTTAAGCACAGTGACAGGGCTTCCAAACTTTCTCCGTTTGAAAGTAGACGAGCAAGCTCGGGGTTCTTCCGCTTAACTAAGTACATTAGAATTCATTCATGAAGAAAGGATAAACTTCCCAGGCTTCCTCATAAACCAATATTACATTCTCCACAACTTAATTATAGCCGTGCTCCAAGTTTAAGTTCCCGGATATTAAAGCCCTGATACGGAAGTGTTCCTGCGCACCAGGTCCCAACAGCACGACGATATAAGCACACAATTACCATCTCGGGACTCTAATCGCATTCATCACTCGTTCCAGAGGAATGAGTTCTTTAACGAGAAAAAAAAACGGGAACGTGCTGGAGGAGTAATTTGATATTGCCAGGTGGTGGCACTTCATTCAAGGGCTTTGCTGGATTTCCGGTTTATATTTACGCCGTCCTGTCATTAATTACGACTGGACATTTTCATTCTCTAATGACTTCTATAATTACAATAGTGACGAACATACAAATTGACACAGCAAACAACTTCGCTAGTCTGTATATTGGTCAAAAGAGCAGTGAAAGGTGGTTTGTTTGATATTTATAAGTCATACTAAACCAAATATTTGCACATTTTATTTGAGCCCTCGAGGCAGTATCGCACTCAATATGATCTTTTTAGAAAAATTAACTCAAAACCTTCGTAAACAAGACAATTAGAGAGAATTAGCTATTTTGTAAATTGGTAAACTTTGCAGGGGTTTCTGAGTATTTAAAAAAATGCTACAATCGATGTATTTCCCCAGGTATTAAAAATATTATTTGTTACATGCCAAATCTGGTTTTAGCCTTATTTTAGTTCCTATTTTCGTCCGGAACCTCCGACTTCTGACCTTTTCGAAGCTGAGCTGCTTTGCTTTAGTGGAAGATTGAAGAGAACACTGTCCAGATTAACGGCGTTTGACTGGTAAGCCGTTTCTTGACAGAATGTGGACCAAACCCATCCACCATCCACGCACGACCGGAGTTTCGGATATACGTAAACATAGGTGAAAGCAGAGTGAAAGTGGTCTCTTCTTTCTCATTTCGTATGGACGCTCGTGTTTCAAAGTTTCAATAAAGTACGGGATTGGATGAGGTTTCCTGGCCTGGAACTAACTAGAGACAATCTGTACACGTTTCGGGAATGGAGAGTGAGAGTGGGTAATAACTTGCTCTTCCTTCCGCTTTCCCTAGATCGCTCCTCGATCTCCCTCAATAAACCCCTACAATCAATAGCTCATCTCTCTCTCTCAAGAAAAAAACTTCAGCTTCACCTGAATTCCTAGGCCGTCGTGCCGAGACCACCTGGAGCCAAGGGAAAGCAAGAACCGGGGAAAACTACAATCCATCCTGGAGAAAGAATGCTTGCATAAAATGCAATCTTGTCATGTCAGAGCAGAGACATCCTGAAAGGAAGAGAAAACGGAAAAAAACGAGGAGCTCAACATCTCACAGGAATATCGGAGAAACTGGAGAGGAAGCTGAAGACACTTGCTGCTCTTGCCGTGTCGTTATTACCCTAGGTATTTGTAGGCCTATGATATAAAAAAGGCCTTGCCGGCATCCCCTTTATTTTCCAGTTTCCATTTCGAGCCGTGGAGCATATCTTATGGGCTTTCAATTGTGTCTTGGACGGATGAATGGGTTTTAGTGGATCTGGCGGTCGTATAAATTCAAATTTTGCAATTTCGAATTGGTTGTGATTTTAATAGGAGCGGCTGGTAGCTCTGGTGTACGGGTTTAGGTAGGTATGAACTTCATAAAGGCTCCACTATGCAGAGATTGAACGGTTCTCGTAATTGTATGTGAAACTACAATCACAGTTAAGGCATTTAAGATGCAAAAATGACAAGATTTATTTTCATGAATGTTGATTTAATGAAGCCGAGCCATACTTGGGCGATCGGTTTATGTACTTTTAATTTATGTATTGTAAAATAATTGCTACTTTTCGAGTTCCAACACCAATTGTAGTTCGGCATGAAAATACTACATAACCTCACCATCAAAAAATAATAGGCAAACACAAACATTTTTCGGTGCCTATTGAATTGGGCAAATAATTTTTAAGATTCCAAGACTGTCGAGAAATCCGTATTAAACATTATAAGGTATGCCTTATAGATTCTGCAAAATAAAGTCTCATGGACAGTTGCGGTTGGTTGTCAGACATTAATAACGCCGTACTCTGGACGTCCAGGAAATGAGAAGGCAGGTTTTTGCGGAGAGCTATCAATAAAGAGAGTAGAGGAAATCTGCATGGTTTGTAAAATTGAGGATGATGGGTTGTGGAGGTTGAGGGAGACTTCGTTGAGTTCACAACCATCAACTAAATTGACGACGCCTGTACGAATCTACTGAGAGCCTCATTTATTTGATTGCTTCGGGAGCAGGGAATGAATTGTATGAGATTTCTACTTTTTGAGAGAAAGGGGGACAATCTCATCATCAGAGCCAGAGGCTCCTCCATTGAAACTCAAGTGCTCGGGCCCCTTCATTCCAGAGAAAGCACGCCACTTTCTTAGCTAACAACAGCACAGCTCTCGCACTCTCCACCACTCACTCATCATCATTACGCTTGCAGCCTTGCTTCAACCTAACGCTCATTTAGAATCACGAGGCCTTTCTAAAATCTTCATTCCGAAATGGTCATGGTGACACAGAACTGAGAGAAATTCCTGATGCCAACGCGGATCAAAGCCAACCTGGTAAAGTGTGTCGAGATGGGTGTTTAAATATTGAAATCCCACTGGTTACAATTAAAATGAACTTTTTGAAGCTTTTTAGCATGTCCTCTGGCCATTCTGCTGCTGTTGAATCAAGTTTTATGATGCCTCGTGCCCACTTTTGCCACGGAACACAGCAACAGCAATACCATACAAAAAAGTTAATAAAAAGTTTTTAAAAAATCGTCTCCAAGCAGCTAAATTATGGTATTAAATTTGAAGTACTTGCAGATGATACGATAGGTATACGAACAAAGGAGCATGATGCACGATAATCCGATGATACAGCACTATAAGCTATAATACTTTTTGGAAGTGGTTCTAGACACAATGCAAAGACGTATCCCTGAAAAAGAGAAAATCCTGTTTTTCACATTTCATTTGGCATTATTCTTTTGAATTGTGTGTTATATTGAGTTTATGTCTAATAGAAAGAGCTCTGAGCCAATAAATCCTTTAAAAAGTGACAATTATGTAATTCAAAAAGTACATAATTCACTGTCGGCTGGCTGTCTTTTCCTCAGAGTCCTTTGTTGTTCTCTCACTGAATGCTAATGTGTATCATGCCTGACTAGTGTTTACCGACCTGTCTCCCACACACTAGTCACTCCTTCCTGCTTTTCTGCATCCTATTCTTCTCACTATAAATAGAATCTCAAGGAAAGAGCCTCTGGTAATTTGTAGCAGAGACAGAGAAGAATGGTGGGGACTTCCTTTCACTCGTATACTAGATGTTCCTTGCGGTAGGAACAGAAACATAGGAGGGCTCAACCCCGTTCTGCCTACGATCTACCTTTCCCCTGCCTGTTCGATCATCATAATTTGAAGACGAAGCGAGATCATTGCTTACAAGGTCTTGTTATTCTCCGTGACCAGAGATCTTTATTGTCTTTCCCTTCGTCCCATCCTTCTCGTCGATTACGCCCATGCAAAATTAGCTCATTTATTCCTTTCAAAGTTGCAGCACCTTTTTGCGGCTGATTTCTGACAGGATTAATAATTACGTGAGAATGTCATGTATTCCAAAACGTGTTACTGTGAGCTAGAAAAATGTGACTTACGCAACGCCAAACTTTCGCCAAAAGCTTTCGCCGTGCAAGGCAAGGAAGCCTAGAAATACGAATACGGTGTTACCGGAATAGATTTGTGAAGAAAACGAAGTTCAGAGTTACATATTACACAAATCAAATAAGAGGTTACTTACCTTGTTATGACGTACGTGCTATCGTGTGAGAATTATTTCAACTCTTAGAACCGAACTTTCTATTTGTGACAACATTCTCGCATAAGAGCCAGTTTGATACAATTTACAATTTGACAGTTTTATAGGTGCTTTGCACTTGCTTTCAACACGTTTGCTACGTTCAAATGAATAAATAAAGCCCCTCTTTAATTCGAATTTGCTTCTAATTTTCCTACAAAATATTCTGAGCTATTTTTAAGCTAGAATATTAAAATGGATGATGAAAGCAAGTTATTAGATAAGTCAAACCACTTTTATTTTGAACCGCTGCAAGCGGGCATTTTATGCTCGGGGGAAGCGCTTTCACTGGATTTGTACTGCAGAAAAACATATCTGCAGTTGGCTGATTCTCCCTACTAACAATGCGTTTATGCTTTATTTAGTTCATAAATAGAACATTTTAGCAAAGTATTTAACGATTGAATTATCCAAACTGACTATGTACTATCCGCTACAAAAGCGTATCATATTATTCCCAGTTAGGCTACCTAAGGATTCCGTAGTTTGCTTCTCTGAAGCCAGAAAAAGAAAAGTTCAAAACATTTGACTGTTCCTACCGCATACTCGAGCATCATTAAGAGAAGCTATATCAGAAGCAATTCTGGAGAATGAACAACCGAAATGCTTTCACTATAATGGCTCCGAGGACTTAGCCAAGTGTTTTCACTCGCCTCCCTTAACTTTTTTTTTGATAATTTGACAATTAGCACTATAATATTCAAATGTATGCAGCTAACAACTGTTCTGGGAAAGAGACTCGAGTTTAATCAATACGTCTGCTTCTTCCACAACCGCCCCAGCATGAAACGAGCTACCAGCTTTCTGTATGATTTGCGGACGATTTGGGTTTGTCAAATCGGCCTATCAGGGCATTTGTAAAACAAAGCTTTTATGGCAACATTTGTTATAAATTTGGTAAATAGTCGTTAAATAATATACAATAACCTTATTCAGCTGCTCTATGCGACTTCCCAGGGTTTGCAAAACGTTGTGTTATTCCGGCACCGGCATTGTAGGCTCTGGGCTCTGGTAAAGCTTCAAAGCACAAAATTCTAAGTTAAATGGTGGATCGCAAACGTAATTACAGAACCCCATTGTACCTACGATAGAATAAACTGACCTAGTGCATACTGTCCGAATCTGAAATGACCGGCTACGAGCCTTCAGTCCTAGCTGAATATAGTGCCCGCAACCCCGCGGCTTGCTTCCTCGAGATCTCTAAGATCTCACAGCCCCACCACAGATTTGAAGTTGGCATCAGCCCCGAAGAAGCCGAGAAGGAGATAAAAAAAATGAATACATAAAGTTTTACACAAATGGGAACAAATTACACATGAATTAACGTTAATACAAGATATGACTCGACTCGGGTCTGGTTTTTCTCGTTGGTGAAATGTTGAAACGAAAGGAGCTCAGGTCCTCCTGCTGCTCGGCAGTGCTTCAGCTTGGCTGAGCAAAATAAATACGAGAAGACGAGAAGAAAGTACAAGTTGAGGAAAAGTCTGAGCTTCTTTTTATTCTCCTAGTTCATCTGAGGCTGCTGGAAGCTGGGCCAACCAGGGAAGCCCATAATAGAAACATAAATGAAGTTAAAAGCAAGGACTTTTATGGGCAAAGCGGAGGGAGATCAGGGATGACGGCGGAATTATAGCCTTCTATCTCATCTACACAGCCTGTCTCCGTCTGTCTAGGAAGCTGGAGAAGAAATTGAATCCCTAAAAATAATCATAAAAAAGTGTCAGGGGAAAGACACCGAAATTACTGAATGTGTACTAAACCTCGCTTCTCGTCATAATAAAACGATCATACTAGTCCGTCGCTAGGATTTTGCAAAATTCCTTAGCCCAAGTGAACTTCGTTCTAAATTCGGAATATAGACAATGGGGACAGGTGTCTCCTTGAGACAATCCATTAAAATGAATTCAGACTATTTACGGTTTACATTTTCAGGCATGCCCTGGCTTTACTTACTTTATCGATACTTCTACCTAAGACTCTCATTAGCATATACTTCCACTTTAGACCAGATAAATGGATTTACGAAACTAGTTCATGCGGATTTAATAGATAGATTTAAGACCCAATTTTATTCATATCTTACCTTACATTGTACTACGCATTATGACAAATTTACAGGTATTACTCGCTCAAGAATTCAAGTATTTCCTTTTTAATTGATGGATTTTAAAAGTTATTTTACTTTAAATTTTTTTCAATGATAGGCTGTCCCTTCCTTAAAACTTTTGATTAAAACATTTGACACATCTCGCTCAAGAATTCAAGTATTTCCTTTTTAATTGACGGATTTTGAAAGTTATTTTTACTTTAAATGTTTTTCAATGATAGGCTGTCCCTTCCTTAAAACTTTTGATTAAAACATTTGATACACCGAAATATATATTTTACAAAATCATGTCTCTAAAAATAATAATTTTTGTTGACAAGTTTAAAACATTAAGACTTTTGGTGTAAGGCGGTTCAAATTTTACGCTCACAGAATTCTTACAGAACCTGAAACTACCTTAAAGGTATGGTCTTATAGCATAGATACTATTTAGTGTTAGTTAATTTAGCAGGAGTATTTCTGTTACTCAATATATTAAAAAGTTAACAAAACAAATAGTTGCGCATTAAAACTTAGCTCTAGAATCGTATTTATGTGTATTAGGTTTATCATTTAAAAAATGGAGTTCTTAATCATTTTCTAGTACCTGCAATTTGAGTTCTGAAGCAGGTCCTTATAATTGATTTCTCATACAGCGAAGGATAAAGATTTCGAAATGAAAAGACTCGAAACTCTATGACAGTCGTAGCCATTGTGCGAAAGACGAACATTTATGAGAAGTACAACGAAAATTAAGTTGGGAGGAATGCCTGAAGTAACAAGCTCTAAGAAAGTGATAATATATTGACATAAACATAGGAGAGAAAGCAGAAGTTATGAAGGAGTCCACGACGGACTTATTTACAATACGAGTGAAATCTATGATGAGTAGCAACGTAATAATCCATTTTCTTACAAAAGTCTAAGCTTGATCTAAATAGCAGCAAGCTCCACCCTGTCAATGCTCCCGATGTCTGACCTGTGACGCTGGTTTCGTGGCGGACGTTGTGAGTTTAAGGGTAGGGACACGATACTTTTAGTTTGGTCACAGAGGTATCGTCCAGCATAAGGAAAGTCACACGAGATGTTCAGAAATGTTAACCAACCAATCTAATTCCAAATTATTAATTTTCTAGCACTTGGAGTTAATTTCGAGTCAAAACAGCCAGTGAGAAACTTCCGTACGCCTTGTGCCAGCGCTCCACGCGCCCTGCCAGCCTAATTCAAGCCTATGTCAGAGCATTATTTATATTATAAGAGAAATGTCATATGAAAAAGAAAAGAAAAAGGTCGTGGAAGGCTGGACAAGCGTCTCCACAGTCAGCCATTCTTCTTCCAAGATACTGTCATTACAATCATGCCTGTCATTTTTGGGTTAACTAAACACATCATCTCTGGCTGCTTGCGGAGTAAAAGAGTCAGGCGGGCAGAAAGGACAATAAAAAGAAAGCTTGGCTCAGACTACTTTTTCATCTTGTCCGAATCCGATTTGTCCACTCATTATGGCATTAGACTGATCTCAGCTCTGGCAGTCACATAGCAACTTTCTCCATAGACAACAGAAGTTCCAGACTTCTATTCTGGATATACGCATCCCCAAACTCAACTCTTTTTTTTCTGGAGTTACCTACTCCATTTCCAATTTTCTTCTGGTCCATATCATTTCACGAGCGACAGGCGTAAACAGTGGTTGTTTTTCCACCAAAGACTTTTTTCTTGGAACGCTGATGAATTGTGTACCTTGCTGCAATTATGGTTCCCTTTCCCTATGCACTACAAGTACTTCTTTACAATTTTCTGACGACCTACCTTAGGAAAATAGATACGCGCAACAGAGAGTAATTTCACTTGAGCTCGGGAGGGTATTATTTTCAAAGTCACATGGAGGCCAAATTCATCTCCAATTTTTTCCTTGTTCTAGAGTTCATCTGAAATATTTTTGATACAATATTTTCTTGAATTTTCTACATAAAATATTTGATAAATACAACTTAATTTTTGTCTGTTAGAATTTCATGAAGTTTTTAAGGTAATAAATAATGCTTTTTTAAAGATTTTTTACCTAAACTGGATCTGGCAATTTAACTAAGTTAAGTGTTAAAAGTTCGCAATTCGGATTCGCCCTTACAAATTTAATTTTTGTTAAAATGGCACGACGCATTTATTAGGTCATTTTTCTGCAGTGGAAACTTACTGTTACTGCTTTATTTTAATGCTGTTTTCACTGAGAAAACGCTGATCCGATTTCAATTCTTTATATATGATATTCCTTTACTAAGTATTCTTGGGAGTAAACAATGCCATAAGCATTCAAATACCTGAGCTATTCTGGAATTGCTGACGTAAATTAAATCTAGAATAATTATGAAATGCTGCATGACAGATATCTGATATCGTTGTGCTAGCTAGAGGAAACGAAGAAACAAGAAACCGAGAATTTCACGAACAAGGACGAGAAACCATGGTATAGCTTTGGCCCCTTTAACTCCAACTAGGACGTCAGGCTTTTATCAGAGATGCTCTTGCTTATTAGGAGGATCTGGCCGTTATTAGTTTGGAATGGAAAGTTCCAGGTTTGTGTGTGTACTGCCGAGGAGATCGTTGTCAAGTTCGGAGTAAATATTGTATGAATGTAAATATCATATCGTCTTGTTAAATTATAGTTTCTTCGAGCCGCCCACGCCTAGATTTTTTAATTGGAGTAAATAAAAGACAAATCGCTTTAGTTTTTAAATTGAACGGCTACAAACCCGGGATCATGGCTCCTTTGTTTCTCGTCTGTGATTCGAGTAAGGTCGACGCGGTGTCAGATGTTGTTGTTCTTGTTTAAAAGGGACAAGCTCGACACATGGGGACTCGTAAAAGTGAAAGTCTTGTATGGCTCCAAGGCGTCGTAGATAGGAAGCCCTGACACTTCTTCTTAGTTGGACTCGTGAGAAAAATGTAAATGAGAGCATTTGGAGTCCAGACCAGAAACTGGGCTTGTGTGTGAGCTTTCTCTACTGCCGCGCCGCGTCTTCACAACATCATCTTCCGATCCAGAGTCACCCGGACACTCCGCCAGCACCACAGTGAATAGAGAAACGATGAATGTAATCAAGTTAGAGATGCCTCAAGTCCTGAACCCCAACCACAGAACTCAAGTGCCTGTCTCTGCAGACACTTATTGTTGAGGATTCGGAAGAGGACTACAAAATACGGGTTTATGCACATTTCCCTAACTGGGTCAAACAAACTGTGTATTTGATGGTCTGGAGGAATATTGTCGAGGACAATAAGAGGGCGGATGGATGGAGATTTGGCAGAATGCGGGTGCGTTTTCTCTAGCAGCCGTTCTCCGCACTTCACCGGAATATGATTTTCCGGTTCTCTCTGTACGCACTGCAGGGCAATGGAATTAATACAAGCACACTGTCACCCCGAATAATCGACCTACCTAAACCGCACTAGATCTTGCCTGCTCTGCGATTATATAAGTATCGTACTTTTTAGTTTTTTCTGGTTTTGTTTCGAAGTATTTTCCGAGTTTCCGGTTTTCTTCAGTTAGCCCATTTACATGTCTACAGCTGAACTTGGCTCTGATGTATTTAATATATATTTCAGCGCACAGATTTAGAAAAAGATCGCTACATACCTACATACCTTTACAGAGCATGACGTATGACCAAAACTAAACAAGCTGAACTATTTTTACAGTGACCTTGCTTAAGCGCGTTAAAATTAGAGCAGGACGAAATTGGGATTTCTAACGCTTTAGGTAGGCAAATTTCCAGAATTTTCCCCACGCAGCAATGCCGAATATATCCGATTCTTAGTTTGTACGTGGTAATGCTCCGGCAGCGTAAAATTTAACTTAATTTTATTTTTGATAGTTAATCTCGCTGAGCCATTGTAAATCTACAACTCTGTTTTCAAAAATACAGTCTAGCGTATTCTTTACTATTTCCCTCTTGGAAATTCGAGCGAAATACGTAAGTAAGCATTATTCCGCTCAAGCTTTCAGCTTTAAAGAAAGATGAACAGATTTGGGTCTATTCGCCTCTAATGCTAAATCTATGAATCTGGTCCGTCCAGATCCAGATGCAGATTTAGATTCAGACTAAGGCCAGCCAGAAAGCCATTATTTACAGTAGAACAGCATGCCTCGTAAAATTCTAACCCTTTTGCATTGAATATGGAAACCTCACTCTGCTTATTTTCTCAAGCGCTTAACGACTGTAGCGAAAACCTAAGAATTTATGGGTTTACTGCCTTATCCTGCTGTTTGAGTTTCATTTCGTGGTACAGTACCA
Organism: Ceratophysella communis; assembly: GCA_009869905.1. Lineage (NCBI taxonomy): Eukaryota > Metazoa > Arthropoda > Collembola > Poduromorpha > Hypogastruridae > Ceratophysella > Ceratophysella communis. The sequence continues at coordinate 525 of VNWX01000787.1, read as the reverse complement.
AGAACCCAGGAATCATTTAAGTTTTATGCTCATTCTTTTATAGGTTATATAATGGGCAGGGATAATGGGTACTCCAGTCAATTCTCCTTACGTTTTATAGCAACGGAGATGCACGGAATCTAAATCCAACTTGAAAGCCTAGAACACAATTTCCGGTTAGTACAGAAACCAGAGCTTGTGAAAGTACTTTCCTTCTATGTTGGTACTCATTTCTATCTCGATGCAATGATCACTAATGTATTACGTCCGAGTTGATATCAAAATATGACCAGCAAAATCGTTATAAAAACCTGCCTTACGGCACCTTGGGACCAGAAGGTTATTAGCATTTACTAGAGCATTGCCTTTACTACAGTATTGCATTTACAGGAGTATTACATTTGTGCTAGATTATTGCAGTTCTTTGAGTAATACGTTTACAAGAGTATTGGATTTACTACAGTATTGTATTCAAACACATTTATATCTAGGCCTAAATTGGAATTAGAAGCAGCTTTACGGGTAGCGTTTAGTGTTTGACCAATT
>VNWX01000786.1:0-18544 GCA_009869905.1 Ceratophysella communis | reverse complement strand
TAAAGGTATAATTTTTATCTTTTGTGCATTCAATGTATTTGCTATAAATATCAAAATTCTCGTTTGAAGATAAGTACTTTTCAAAGTCTATCCCGTTCATTAAGTCCAAATTGCCATATTTGATATTTATTAAAATATAAAAATACAAATTACTTATGCTATACTAACATTCGAAAGTCGCAGTTATATTCATTCGTATCTTCCATGTCATACTTAATTGCAATTTCATCCGATTCGTTTAATTCGAGCTGCATCTCTTTAGGTTGAGCGTTACCTTCCTCGGCAAGTTGTTGCAATTCTTCCGCTGTTATAACCTTGACAGCTACTGTGACGTCCTGAACTTTAAGGAGTCGATCTTTTCTGGATTTTTGCAGAGCTGGCACCCTGCGTCCTTTAGTCTGCTCTTGATGAACCTTATAATGCGTTTTCAAGTTATGCATAGTTTTAAAGCTCAGTGAGCAATGCTCACACATAAACGGGCGTTTATTCGAATGATGAGCTTGATGCTGAGCCAATTGGCTACGGCACTTGAAGGCCTTTGAACAAAGAGTGCAGGGGAATAACTTTTCCTCTCCACCATCATGAAAGAATTTAATATGTCTTTTGAGAGTTTTCGGAGCTGCGAATGATTTTCCGCAGCCATCTCGGTCACAAGTAAAGGTTGGTCGATTCGTCTCGTGGACCACCATGTGTCTCCGAAGATGGGTGGGTGCTGTTGCTTGGTACGAACAAATACGGCAGACCAAGTAAGATATATCGCGGTTGGGATGCTTCTTCCTGATATGGTTCTCCAGCCTGGTTTTTGTAGGAAAAACTTCGTCACATTCGTTTTTCGGACATTTCAGATAATCCTCCTCGTGTTTCTTCCGGACATGACTTTGCAATTCCAGAACATTAGCACATTTAAAATCGCAAATTACACATGAGAATGGGGAGTCTGTTGGGCGAAGGGCGTTGTGCAGTTCAATATGGACTTCAACCTGGTCATCATTTTCAAATGATTTTGTGCAGATAGAACATTGTAACTTAGGTGGACCCATAGGGTGCTGTTCAGAAAGATGAGTATGGAGACTTCTCTTCGTTCGATAAGAGCGACCGCATTTCGTGCATGGATGTAGTTCCAGCTGAATTCCGTGAGCGTCTCGTCCGTGAGTTTGAAGAGTTTGGTATTTACTGAATTTAAGTGAACACTTGTCACACTGATATGGATTTGGGTCTCCTTCGTGAATCCTTCGAATATGAGCTTGCAGTTTTAGCGGACATAATGAAAATGAAGAGCAACTTGGAAAGTTACACTTGTATTTAGGCTTATCAGAATCTAAATTCTCGTCGGCATTATCTCCGTTCTTTCGCCACCGTTTAGGTTTAGAAGTAGACTTCTTGGCAGTGGTAGTTCTTAAGCGCTTTCTCGATTTTGTATGACCAGGGAAGGTTTTAAGAGAATTCTTATCAACCAGAGTCGGTTCAAATTCTGGATCACTGTCATTATTGCAAGCTTCATAATTGCCTGGATCCTCCCAATCACTTCCACTTTCAGGTTCAACTTTGATATCTTGCTCCTGCTCGGATTCAGACAGTTCATGTTCATATCCATTCGGATCAGATTTTCTATAATAGAAAATTTAGTGTTACATGTTGCTTAAATTATATAACTTTACTAACTCCTTAATACTTCATGAATCATATAAAGTAAAGCAATGAGTGGAACATGATTAATAAAATGACTTACTTAGTGCCACAGCTTCTCTTAGACCGACGTCGTTTATCAGCGACTTCATGGACTATGACCCCGGAACTTATTGTACCATCTGATTTGGTTGCTTCAGTATCTGAATTTGGCTCTTCAACTGTTGATTCCACTGCACCAAGAAATGATGCGATTCGCTTCACCGTCTGAGAGTACAAATCATTTTCTTTTTCTACTTGATTTGAATTCACTATAAGAATAGCTTTCGCCCTTGTTTTCAGGACTTTTAATTTTTTCTGAAACTTCGAAATACTCCGGACTAGGAAGTCCATGTCTCGCATGAGCTGTTGACACTTCATACAGAAACCAGTTTTTCGAAGACATGTCGGTGGAACTTTTCAGGGTTTGGCAGAAAGATGACATACAATCACGCTTCCATTGTGTTATAGTCTTGGAAAACAGACGTGATTCAGGTAGCCTTTCCGAACAACAAAGAACGCAATGTGACCGAAGTTGAGGCATAACTGTGAACTGAAAACAACATTACATTCAATTCATGTTAATTGGAACATTGTAAATGACACAAGTGTAAAGTGGTCTTCTATCTTCTGCTATGATTTTATATAATGTATAGTTAGTAAGATCAACATGAAAGCGCAAAGCACATAGTCTAAATCCAAACGCTTAAAATGCACGATATACGATATACGATGCATGGCACGTCACAATTGCAACTGCAACTTGTGAGGTGACGTGCATGCATTCACGTTCAGTTAAACTGAAGATGCTGTGGAAAGTAATGAACAACACTATCGGTAAATGACTATCGACGAACCTATAGTTATCAATAAATAGAAAGCAGCAAATGGATATAAGTCCAAGATTGACTTAAATGAGTAATGTTGATTGTTAGTAGCGTGTTTGTGTGTGTACACTTTTATTTAATACCTTTTATTAACAGCTGGTTTATGTTGTATGTTAATGTTGTACGTACAACGTGGGTATAGCAGTAGCTCAACGTCAATACACAATAAATAAGGAATTAAGCAACACAGTTGCCAGTATTTACGAAGTTCGCCAAAAATTTTGAAAGTAAAGTTTTGAAGTAAAAAAAATATGCAGCGGTACGTGGGTAGTGGGTACGTCCTAAAAACAGGTACGAAGTACGAATGCCATTGTTTTTACAACTTGCCAAAATAATGATTGCGTTTCTAATACCTATGTTAGCTTTAGGAATATGGTAAGTTGTTTTTACTTCGTAACCTGAACCTGAGTTCAGACGTTCAGACTTGCAAAATTTACCCCCATCGTACGGGCGGGCACGCCAACGTATCGCCCCACGTCAATTCTAACAAATCATTAAGCACTTCCAAAAGAAAATTATGGGTAAGGATCGAGGCCGCAAGAAGCAAGAGGCTAACGGATTCCAAGCTTGATTGGGATTAGTATTCACTTTCCCTCGTTAGATTCTTCAGAAGCGGCTGATTTCCAATAGATTAGGGTTAAAACGATAACGAATGCCTATTTTTTAAGTTTCAAGGTCAGGGAATAAAGCGACTGAATTTTACGGCAGAAGTATTTAATGATGGAGAAGAGTTGTCGGTGCACACCACTTTTATCGACTTTCGAGCAATAATGAAAATATGTCATATCCTCTGTATTTGATTCGATGCTGGCAGTCGGGGTATACTGTGAGTGGAATATATGGCAAGTGTATAGTTGAAGTAGGCCTAGGTTTTTGTGAGTGAACTGCAGTGAATTTATGAGCAGTACTTGCCGGATGCTAAAGCGGCAAAAACTGAAGAAATTTGGCTTTTCTGATAGGGCATGTGTAGTTCGTGAGCTTTGGAGAAATAGATGGTTTTGGGTTGAGGCGGAGGCTAGTGTTGATTAGGTGCTGGAAACGCCACAAGTGTCAGCGCACAATCCGCGAGTGTCCAAGACTGGGCTGACCTCTGACCCAGGGCCACCACCCTTTACTGTTCGACACCCTTCTCGTCAAGGAGACATGGGGTGCGGCACTTAAGGTCGTTCAGTGGGCGGACACTGGGACGCCATGGCAGGCGCCAAGCCAGGAGTCCACATCGTCACGCTCAAGAAGGTCCAGGTCCCGCCGCTCATGATACAGGGACAAAAGTTTCTTAGATGGGACGAGGTCAGTGTTTTTATTTTTAATAAATTAATTAATTCATGGTATAATGCGCTTTGCTTTGAACATGCTTTAATTTAACGAGATTCCGGGTTCTCTATTGTCTCAAATACTTCCAGCATCCAGCTGAGCTGACAAAGTACAAAGTATGTATGTACTTAACGATTAATGATTGTCAATTGTGTAATGACAAAAAATCCTGAATGCGGTCATACTAAAATACGCCGACTTACAACGGAGAGCATTCATTCATACATTTATCAATCAACACCGGCACTGTATATGTTTGAATTAAGTTAGGTTAGGTTATTAAGATAACACTCAGACTCAGGGCCAACCTGACCTACAACCTAATGCCTAACTGAATCAAATCTGTGATTTTGATTAATTACCCAGGGTCTGTATTTTCGTCGGTGGATTTTAGTTTGACCTATGATCGGGCGATAGATAGATTAGACTCGATAGATGCTTAATCACAATTACCAACAAAATCAGCCCACTGGAGTGGGCTGATATAGTAGGTACATAGTATACAACCCAGGGATATTTGGATCTATATAACTTTGGTTAGGTTAGGTTAAAAAAGGTCAGGTTAGGTTCGGATTTAAAACTAACCTAATATGAGTGTTTTTAACCTAACGTAACAAAAGTTATAGAGATCCAAATATCCCCTGGATCGATTACTATACCAGCACCCGTCCGTACCCGTACTCCTACTAAGAAACATGTACTTACGAAAATAGATTATACAATCAACAACATTCAATCTAGCTTACATTAGCATTTGACTTTTTGTAACTTGACATTTATCGTATTAAGAATACGGATAAAGCGTATAGCTTTTGGCTTGAATTGAATCTGGTTGCAATTAAATTGGAATGACGGACAACGGATGGGATGGACGGGACTGATCGGTTATCTCACAATGACTTGCAGTGTTTAAAAATTAAGCACGTAGTCGTAGTCATAATTTTATTAGGTAGTCTTTAGTGTAGAGCATAAAATGTCAAAAGTGTCCAATCACGCACGAACTAGAACTGGACGGAGAAAACTGGAAACTGAAAATGGCTACCTCTGTTATTGTTTCTGGATAATTACTTTATATTGGGAGTGGAGTGTCCATTATTTATACTTAAGTACACTAAATTTTCGAGTTTTGAAGTAACTGGGTTACATAATTATGCAGTCGTATTTAAGACTTAAGTACGGCCGCATAATTTGAGGATTGTGATACAGATGACAGTACTTCAGCCGTATTCATATTTCATATCGGTTATATTACCGGCCCGGAAATCCGCTATGGTGAATGACATTATGACATCAGACAGATAAATTGCCCTCAGAAAAACTTTAGCTTAGCACGCATGCAGCTTACTGCCAAACTAATATGATTAAATAGTGAACGCTGATTTTATCGACAAACACAGCTGGATTAGATGCAGTGGAAACTTTGCCATTAGTGTCAATTGCCAATTATTAGCTCTGAAATATTTAGAATGGCGAATGGATCAGTTTAGCTAGCCTGAACTTATCTTTTATCTTACAGCTAAAGTTCTAAACGGTAAAATTCTAATTTGTTAAGCAAATCAGGCTGGATCGAAATTTTGTCATAAACCCTGATGAATCGCGTAGATTAGGAGCCAAATATTGTCTACTTATCTATACCTATTGATAATTGACAAACCTACACTGCGGATAGGACATCTGCATTCTTTCCGCGAGCTAAATTATTGATATTTAATGTGTTTTTTGTTTTGTTTATTTAATTCATTTTCATGTTTCGTCCCTGTTCCTTTGCAATCATGCATAGCTGGTGCTGGTAGTCGAGTTTTTGTGGCTAGGAAAGGAAATCCCTAGGCATGTCAGTCTAAGTTTTGCATAATGCATATTGAAGCTACAGGATAACCGAAGGACACCAATTCGTGCAACCGTGTGTCAATCGTATTTGTACCTATCGTACATCGTGCCTTCTTATGCAGTACATAACTAAGCAACTAGGTTAGCTCTTTGCTGTTGTTCCTTTACTGAAACTGAATTTTATGGCATAACACAATTCAGCAAAACGCAGACTGACAGGTGACATTTTAGCAAGGTTCATTCTTCTCACGTGAGGATTCATGGTAAAACTGTGGAAGGAAGTTGGTATTTGCATTTCCAGCTAATTGAAATTCTGAGTAGCTGTGTCACTTGTTTATAGCGTATCCAATCCAGCAGCCGGATGTTAGGCATCACAATTTTGACCTTATCACAAAATTACGAATTTATTGGGGATTTTGTACAGCATTGCATAATCGTTAATAAAACAATGCAGAATGCAGATGTGAGTCCCTGCTTTTTCTAAACACGGTTTCGCTTTTGATAGGAATTGGAATTATTCAGAAAATGAGTAGGTACTATGAATATTTTCCTCTCTCTTTATACGGGTTAGAGGTTAGAGTGGTGGGCTGACCTAATGAATATTATTACGTAAAATGGTAAATTCCACAGTTAGTGCTACCTATGCTTTTTTTATAGAATGCAGTATTTTGAGCCGGCGGCGATCATTGGTTTCTGGAATCACGCCTCGATTTCTAGACTAGGAAAACGGAAATGTCATGTTTCATGTTCCTAATTGAAAATCAATGCAGTCAAAGTACGGATATTACATACCCTTGACATTATCGAATGCTCGAAATAGAAAACCTTTTGATTTTTGATGCCACGCCACACTAGCCTTAATGGACTAAGACAAATCACAAATCCTGAACCGTGAAACTTGAATGTCAAAGTTTTCCTAGAAATCGGTGTACCTACTAGAGCAAAAAAAGTTATAGGTTACAGATGCTTGAAACTCAAAGTGCTTAGAATCGTTCAATTCGCCTGTGCCCGTATCCGACCGAAATCAGAACCATGGAACATGGAACACGTTTACCTTAGCCATTAGAGTTAATTTGCATCCAGTCTTCTGAAAACACGTTTTATTGCTTCTTCTGGAATTGTAAATTCTTTATGATTATGAGGCTCATTTCTGTGCAGGGCAGGAACCAAAGTCAACCGTAACCTTGCAGTTTGCAGAGTTAAAACTGCAGAAATAACAAATGCTGGATCATCAATAGCGCGTTCGGTGTTCCATTGTAATGACCAAACGTGTTTTCCCAACGCCTGTCAATCTCTTTTTCCTTCTCACTCCATCGAGTTGACACATCGGTAGCTGGTACTGCATACATGTGCAGTGGATGGGTTTAGAAGTTATCCAGCAGCCAAGCTCTATTAAAGTTAGTTAGGCTCAAACTGCAAAAAAAAGTTTCAATGGATACGACGGGCAGCGGGCTAGATATAAGTTTAATTAGCAATCATATGAATTTATTTTGACACTAAGCGTCAAAGTTTCAGTTCCAGTCCAGCACCACCGGTGATTTGAGGATGCTATATTCTATGTATACAGTAATTGATAATCGATACGAAAGCGGTAATGTGCTCAAAAAACGTAGGCTCAGTTTTGACCTAGGTATCGTACCAGGCCATCGGGGTCAGGAATAGAGCATAAATATTTACGTAACCCCTCATGGAACATTTGAACTTGCTTAGAACGTGGAACAAGAAAATGACCTCATATTCCACTTACTTGAGCAAGGGGTATGAACTTTGAACATGCTGTGTAAATGCCATTCTGTATAACGAAAATTCAATTTATGGGACGGCTATTTGTAACCGGATACTCCATTTACTTGTTATTGTCCACTCTCACTTAAATTGAATCAATTCCAATTTGTTCTTAAGTGCTTAGAACAACAGCCGGAATTCCACCCCTCTGAACTTTTACCCTATCTCATTGCTGTCGTAATTAAAAGCTTCCTTCCTACATCAACTTAGATTGAATCTATTGTCCATTTTGTTCCATTAAACAAAGCAATTTGGACTTGCGGCTTTCTGTCATTTACGGGCCTGGGAAACAGGAGTACCAAAACATCAATTATTCATAGAATTACAAATTACCATGATTCCCACACCGGTAACCTAAGTACCTCTTGTGCACAAGGCCAAAGGCTAGTCCTTTTTTACAAAGTGTATGTACCCAGTACGCTTTTCTGCATTTTCTAGCTAAAGTTTTATATTCGGTGGTCAGGTCAACCGTCGATCGACCATTTCTAGTTTCTAGAGTGTACACATGGTCAGACTGAATCGAATCCTAGAAATGCCCGTGGCCCAAGCTCCACCGACTCCTAGGCTCTGAGCCGTCTATGGTCCTTACTGCCTGTCAAAAATATCAATGATAAAACGTAAATATCGGTTTGGGATTGAAGCAAATTTTATATAACAAAAGAGATCTAAATATCCCCTGGGTCGCATACTGTATCAGTACCGGAGTGAAATTATTTAGCGAACGTACTTCGATTGTTCTACCCCTGCCTGACTCGCGGCTTCGTGGTTTTAACTCATGCATTAAATTGACTCTGACTCTGACTCTGACTCATGTACTATGCTTCTATTCTTCTCATAAAACTGCTTTAGTTTACAGTTCAGTCAACCATTTCTTGTATGATATATGAAATACAATTACTACTATTACGTGCTGCGATGACATAAAAAGTTTATGTAATGCCAGGGTCAGGATGTATTTGCATTAGGTATATTCCGTACATTTGCCCTAAAACGTTACTGCGTATTAATTAAGTCTGAAACTTCGAATCAGTTTTACGATTAACTCCTTGAAAATTAAATATATTGTAATATTATTGTTTGCAGGACTCTGGAGTGGGACATCAAGTTACTCTGCGCGTGGACGAAGATGGATTCTATCTCTACTGGGAAAACCAAAACAAAGTAAGTAAACAATATTAGCCGAGGACCGTAGCTTGAGTGAAAGGCGTTCCTTAATTCATCTATATTTGCTTTCATTCCATAATTGAGTACGTAATTTCCGTTTGTTTATCTGAATCAGGAAGTGGACTTGCTGGACATCGCCACAATTCGAGACACGCGAGCAGGGAAAGGAGCACGGACACCAAAGGATCCGAAGCTACGATCTCTCGTCATGATAGGCCCGCATGACACGCTCGAAGAAAAAACGCTCACTATTGTCTCTGGTCCGGACTTCACGTCGCTCAACTACATCAACTTTTGTTGCAATAATAAAGAAACTGCAAAGGTAGATACTCACAGTTCTACTTGGTCATTTCGGCTCTTTGTCCGGAACTAACTTCATTCCGCATGTAACCTGGACTGGAGCATACAATACTATGAATGCGTATGACATTGCAAAAGCGTTTTGTTTTCGTAGATGTGGGCCGATGAATTGCTGAGCATGGCGTACAACTTAAAGCAGCTGAACAATCCGATTATGTCTTTTCTCAAAAAACTGCATCGGAAGCTCACAATAATGAAAGACAAACAAGGAAACATTCCACTCAAGAATATAATCAAAACCTTCGCACAAAACAAGGAGGACCGGAAAAGAGTTGAACGAGCTCTGGATGCTACTGGACTCCCTTCAACTAAGGTGAGTTCAGCTCTGTTAAATAAGTTGAGCTTACGAATTCTGATATTGTATTTTAACTGATTTATATTGCGTATTCCAGACTGAGTCTGTGAGCGAAGACAAGTTTGGTCTAGAGGAATTCATCACTTTCTACAAGCACCTAACTGCACGACCAGAAGTTGAAAAAGTATTTGGTGACATTTCGTGTTTCAATAAGAAGAAGCTTATGACTGCTGAGCAGTTCATGGAATTCATAAATAAGGAACAACGAGATCCTCGACTCAACGAAATTCTCTATCCTTACACTACTGTTGAACGTGCAAGAGAGCTAATTCAAGAGTACGAACCCAATCCCTATAATGCTGAAAGTGGACAACTTTCTTTGGATGGATTTCTGAGATACCTACTTTCTGAGGATAATGCAATTGTTTCACTTGAAAAGTATGACCTCTCCGATGACATGAACCATCCACTCAGCCATTACTTCATCAACTCATCGCACAATACCTACCTCACAGGTCGGCTCAAAGGAAAAGATTTATGGTTTTCCCCAGGCCCAATTTCATCATAAATATTGATTTTTGGTTCGTGTTTGCAGGCCATCAGCTTACTGGAAAGAGTTCTGTAGAAATGTATCGGCAAAGTCTGCTTGCTGGCTGTCGTTGCGTTGAGTTGGATTTTTGGAATGGAAGGGAGGAGCCCATCATTATGCATGGGTACACACTGGTTCCAGATATACCCGCTAAGGTAGAATTAATTAGCGGAGAAGGCCTAAAATCAAGAGCGTGGAGGACCGCTCTGTTGATATTCAATTCATAATTAATTACTACTTTCTGTGTTTACATAGGATGTCATTGAAGCAATAGCGGAGTGCGCTTTCAAGACGTCTGATTACCCTGTGATCCTCTCGTTTGAGAACCACTGCAACCAAAAGCAACAGGCGAAGATTGCTCAGTATTGCCGTGAATACTTTGGCTCAATGCTTCTCGACACTCCACTTGACAGCTATCCGGTAATTTCTTAGTCGCTGATATAGATGGAAATGGAAATGTCTACTTTGACTTTGCCGTAATTCTAATAATTCTTGCTCGATATTTTTAGCTCGAACCTGGTGCTGCACTTCCGCCACCCAGTTCGCTCAAACGTCGGATTATAATTAAGAACAAGAAGAAGCATCGACATCATCACAGGCCGGCTCCTCAGCAGAACAAAAAGATGAGCAAACCGGCTCTGGTTGAGTCTGAAACTGATTCACCGCCATTGCTCACAAAAGATGACTCGAAGGAAAGCGTTGAGACTGAAGAAATCCCAGCGGGTATAGGTAAATTTACACACACGTTTTGTTTTTGATTTATGAAATTACCGTTGCCAGACTATTTACGAACTTGTACTTTATAACCATCACTTTACAACAGTTGACGACAATCCCTCTTCGAGTTCTGAGGATGACGACGACAGCGCAGAACCAGATGATCTGCAGAATATGGAAAAGTCACAGAGTGATAAAGGAACAGCGGGGCGGGAATCCGTCGCTGGAGCGGAAATCTCAGCACTTGTAAATTATATTCAACCGGTGCATTTTACTTCCTTTGAAGTTTCTAAAGGTGAGGGAATAATATTATCCTGTGTTATCGTGATTGTGTGTTAGATAATGCGTGCTGCAAAATATCAGGATTTTAAGTTTCGTATTCTGTTGACCTTCGATTTTCAGTGCGTAATAAAAGTTACGAAATGACATCCTTCGACGAAAGACAAGCCATGACGCTCCTCAAGGAACGACCGGTGGAATTTGTGAATTACAATAAGTTTCAGCTTACTAGGATTTATCCAAAAGGAGCTCGGGTGGATTCTACAAACTTCATGCCACAGCTCTTTTGGAACGCTGGATGTCAGCTAGTCGCTCTCAATTACCAGACCTTAGGTGAATAAATATTATTTGTCTTCATCTTTAGAATTAGATTTAATTTCCTGGTGAAGCCTGCATTTGGTATTTTACATCAATCTTATTTATGGTTTTTACAGATTTGGCAATGCAATTGAACATTGGAATGTTTGAGCTAAATAATCGTTGCGGTTATTTACTCAAACCAGAGTTTATGCGACGGAAAGATAGGAAGTTGGATCCATTTGCTGAAAATACAGTGGACGGAATTATTGCAGGGTCTGTGCATGTCAAGGTATGAATTATGTAAACGCGACAGTAGAATAACCGAATTGAATATAGTTAAAACCTAGTAGAATCTGAAACTTAACATTAAAGTCTTGCATGATTTTTATGCACTGCTTTTATATTTCAGGTGATTTCGGGACAATTTCTGACAGATAAAAGAGTGGGAACTTACGTAGAAGTGGAGATGTACGGCTTGCCTACTGACACCGTTCGAAAGAAGTTCAAAACTAAGATCATTCCGCTGAACGGAATCAACCCTCTCTTTGATGAAGATCCGTTTGTATTCAAGAAAGTGGTGCTGCCTGATCTAGCCTGTTTACGAATTGCAGCATACGAAGAATCAGGAAAAATGATTGGTCATCGTGTTCTACCTGTTGTTGGACTGCGGCCTGGCTATCGCCATGTGGTTCTTCGTAGTCCAGCTGGCCAGCCTCTCAACCTCCCAACGCTCTTTCTCCATCTGAGCGTGAGTGACTATGTACCGGACGGGTTATCAGATCTTGCCGAGGCGCTGGCTAATCCAATTCAGTACCACAGTCTCAAAGAGAAGCGAGAAAATCAGCTGAACATTCTGCAGGTAGGTTCGTCACATGATTTAGCTGTTGGCAGTAGTTCGCGACTGCAACTGACCGATTTCTTTATCAGGATGACAATATGGCTGGAGACGACTCTTCGAACAATGACGAAAGTCTTGGTGCAGATGCAACTGATCTCGGGACAGCTGCAAAATTTAATCGAGCTCCTTCGCTTCTTAAAAAACTGGTTGTGCAAGAGGCAGCAAGTTCTCCAGAGGTTTCATCTTCTCCGCCTGGCCCAGGGCCACATTTCCCACCTGGCAAGTCGGACTCGTTCGACGAGAGACAGAAGTTAGGTCTCGTAGCCGTTGTCAGCGGAAGTAGTGGTGGAAGTGGGCCTGGATCCGGATTGTCTCTTGGAGAAGGCTCGAATTTCATTAGCACTGCGGCAGCTGAGATTCAGCCTGAAACACTGGAAAAGTTTTGGGAGTCTAAGTCGGTTCGTGAAAAGAGGATTGAGCTGGACAAGAAGATTGAAGTTCTGAGGAAGAAGCATGATAAGGACAGAAAGGCCTCAAAGCCTCCCAAGAAGAGTCATGTCAAGCTAGTCAAACGAATTTCATCTAAGAACCTGTGAGCATTTTATTTTTCGGTGTTTAGCATTAAAAAATTATTCCAAATGATGTTTTTAGTTGCTTGTTGCTTTTCAGTGAGTTATAATAAGATATTTTTATAATCTGAAGGGAAACGACGATGACGAAAGCGGAGTCTGTTTCAGCAGCCCACGGCCTGATTTATGAACAACTCCTCATTGAAAAAGATATGTTGCAAAAAGGATATGACGAAGTAAGCGAATTCCTGTTGTCGCGATTTCCAAATGATTGGTGGCTTTACTAATTGCCATAAAAAAATTTCAGGTGTTCAATGTTCTTGAAAAGGCAATCAAGACTTCCCAAGCTCATCAGAAGAAATACTTGCAAGCCCTTCAGGATAAGGACAAGCAAGAACTCATGAAACGAGTCTCGAACGTTCAAAAGGATGAGTTTCGGAAGCTCTCCAAGAAAACGAAGGAAAAGAATGAGTTGGATCGGTTGAAGCGAGAAGTTGGTGAGAAATTAGTTCAACTCGGCGTCACGGAACGGGAGAAAATGGATCAAGTATATTCTAAATTTCGACTCAACCTGCAAGTCTCTCATGATGACCTCCTCAAGCACTTCACTGAAAAGAAGATGAAGGTACGTACTTATATGTAATACTGGCATGAAATAAGGGATGTCGAACTAAGCGCAAGTCGAATTTTACACGTAATGGTTTTTATGCTATTATTTTTGCAGACCAACGAAGAGGTTGAGTGTGATTTCCGAACTCGGCTCAAAGCCCTCGAGCGCCTAGAAGAGGACGAGACCAGACATTCCTCAACAGACGAAGTCAATCCCAAACATTCCACTTCTATGTAGTTCATTCTCCGTAGCTTCTCAAGTACACTTCTCTTGTTGACCCTTGCTGACCTTGTCCTGTGTGGCGTTGACCCAGTGGTCAGTGGCTTGTCAGAGGCGCGTTCCGAGGTTTGTCGGCCTACCCAGCAATAACTGTAATTTGTAAAGCCTCGAAGACCCGCACTCCGTCTTCCGCGCTGACCGGCCGAGGAACAACGGGTCAGTAATTCTTGTTGAAGGTAATGTTGCAAACGAAGGACGCTTATAGCCTGTACCCTATTGTCCCGTCTTCCCCATTTGATGACTCGAGGCTGCGCTGGAATTAATAATGATTAGTCACTCCAGAGAATAAACCTTCTACGCGTCTTCAGAGTATGCACTAGCTCATATACATAGTTGTGTTATTTATTACAATACGTGTTACAATCCCCTGTGCCAGTCAAGTATGCTCTCCCTACTTGTTTGTGTTGTCCTGTGAGAAATACAACTATTCATTTGCCATACTATTTTGTAGTCGAGGAATTGAGAAAAGGCTTTCATAATTACTTATATTATTAAAACCAACAACCAATGTTCTCTCATTGAAAAAAAAATCGTGCTTCCAGCTCAATTCTTTATTCATCATAGTATTATTATTGCTATTATACTAAATTAGTCTTGACCTAAACCGAATAAACTTTTCTGAAAAGAACAAAAATCGAATTTAGCTGGAGGCTCTTTTCGTACGACGTTATCTGATTGACAATTATGCGAATTTAGTGGTAGTGGTACTTTTTTTTAAAATACCGGCCAGACAATTGTAGTCGATCAAGTTGTTGTCAGGGAAGAGATACGCATTTCCTCATTATAAAAGTCTGATTTATTTGCAGATTACTTTAATAAAATATTCCTGACTCCGAATCATTACGACTTTGGCCATAATCACAGAAATACGGGAGCCTATCATACGTTAATTTTATTCTAGCCGGTTTGTAATTTCCTGCAAGAATGCCTCGGTGTTGTAAAATTAGATGGTGTGACTGCTGCAACACAGGCAAGTAAATATACACAACAACTACACTGTACTTCTCAGGCACTGTACTTTCTAATTCATTAAATCGATCCGCCCTAACTTTCACGCTTTGCAGGCATGGGCGATGCCAGCACCATTTTGAAGGGGAAGGAGTTGCCGATATTAGACGGATGCACTCTGGTGGACTACTTCAATGAATGTGTTTCGAACAAGAAATTTGACCCTGATTCAGTGGCCTTAATCTACAATGGCAACGTCTGCCTTCAGTACACCTATGCGGAGTTCCAGGACTTATCAATGCGTTTGGCCAGCTCAATTTTAGCTGAATTATCAAAAACTCGACTACGAAATTTCAACGAAGATGGAGAAATGGTGATTGGGTTCTGTATAGGAAATACTGATAAGTTTATTCTTCTCATTTTCGCCATTCTTCAGCTAAAAATCGCCTATTTACCCATCGATTTTATGACCTGCGACGAGGAAATCGTCCAAATCTACAAGGCGGTGAAGCCTATTCTCATGATCATCGAAGACCATGGCCCAGTACATACTCGCTTTATGTGCATAGCCCGTGTAGTTCGTCTTGTGACCATTGGTGAATTGTTGGATGTAGCCAGTACTCTTCCGTCGAATACTCGTGTGGATCCTCTGAACAAGAAGCCTCGTCCCTGGAACGAAACTGCTGCTATATATTATACTGCTGGAACGACTGGGCAGCGGAAGGGCGTCAGGATTCGACACAAGTAGGTATAGGGACATGCAACCATAACTGGAATTTCAGTTGTATTATGCAATCGTCACATAAGCCTTTAACCCTTTTTCTCAGGGAAATCCTGAATCGAATTTCATGGCAATGGGACGCTTTTCCATATGATCCCGACGATTTAGCCAGCCTTACTTCTCAGGCTATGATCCACACGTCCATCGCCGATATATTTGCCCCACTTCTTTCTGGAACGCCGCTCGTCATTCTGAACCGAGTGTTTCGACCCAAGGCCGATTTTATTATCGACGCCGTTGAGAAATGGTCTATTTCTCGAATCACCGTGTCTTCAACAGTTCTGGCCAGCATTCTCGATGCTATCGAAAAATCCGATAATCCTTTGAGCATTAAGCAAAGTCTGTCTACGGTCAAGATTTGGTTCTGTGTTGGAGATTCTTTGAGCTTTGAACTTGGAGAGAAATTCTTTGCTGTATTGGGTCGTCGACAAATTCCCGAGAAATCCGGCAGTGAAGAATTTGAAGAGAAATTTCCAGAATCACCGCCATGCGACGATAAAAGAGCTTCAAGTGGAGATGGCTCGACCGTGTCTCTCAATCATAGTAGCAAGGCATCCGGCTGGAAATCAAACTTTAAGAAAGCTCTGTTGGTTCATCTCTACGGAACAACCGAGACAACTGCAGATGCGACCTTCGAAAGCTTTGAAGATTTAAGTGAACTTCTCGGGAAATCGAGTCGCTATCAATTGCCACTTGGGATTCCTATAGCTAATTCGGCGGTTTATATCTGTGAGGATACTTGTTTGCTTGCAAAGGACAATATCGGTAAGCCTAACTGAAGACGACATTTTATGCAACTACGTTCAGAACTGCCATATATGTCTGTAACTGGCCAATGTAACTTCGTTCCTCATTTTAGGCGAAATATGCGTTTCTGGTGCCTGTCTGGCATGGGGATATACCGTTGAGAAGACCAACGAAGGGCGAGATTTCGTCCAAACTTGCACGAAGGCAAAGGCTTTAGGTATTTTGTAATGTTGCATGTGTCCATAAGGCTTTACCTAATGAAAGTTGCGATTCTTGAATAGGCTACCGAAAAGGTTTTCAAAGCAAAGATTTAGGCCGAATCAGCGAAGGAAATGATGGTGTTCTTCGAGTCTACCCTGAAGGCCGCGTGGGAGCCATTGCAAAGGTCAAAGGTGCAGAAGTAGATCTTGCTGCAGTTGCCAAGGTTATTCGTGCCACTGGACTCGTCGAAGACGTAGAATGCGTCATTTATAATCCTGAACGGGAAGATCAGGTACGGCTCTACAGTATTTTACACATCTCTGAGACTTCTAATCATAATTCATTGAGATCTCGTATAGGTAGTGGTAGCAGCAACTATCCTCAAGCCTGATGCTGGCATATTGGACATTTTATCTGAAATCAAAGATAAAATTCCAAAAGGAGCTCGACCAGAAATATTCCCAGTACCGCAGATTCCGTTGTTAGCCGATGGACGAATGGATCGTCGAATGATTTTGGATACCTTTCGAAAGAATAAGCTTATGTGTAAGTCAAGTATTTAAAGTAACCCAAGGCAACATTGTGATTACTACGTGATGAAAGCTTGCAGTCCGTTAGTATTCTGTTGCAGAAGGGCGCAGCTCTCGAGCGAACAAAAATTTGAATATTTTGAAATATTTCACTATCTTCTGAGTCTAAATTCAAAATTCTATTAAAATTCTAATTCGTCATGCAAAATTCACCGCGTCAAACGTATATTCGAAGTAAATCAAGCTGCATTAATGGTTGGTTTACCTAGAATGGGGTTGAGTTAAAACATTGTTTTATGCGTTTTATAGGTCGAAGCAAAGACTGGAGCCGCTTGGGATTACCAGCAAACAAATTGGATGCTGCTCGAACACTGTGTGAAGCCGTTGCTCATAGGTATTTTAAATTATCAAAGCCGATCCATGCTTGCAAAATTATCTAAACTGACTTGATTAACTGACTGTGAGATTAATTGAATAGCATCGGACTCTCAATAAAATACGTCATTGACCACTTCCATGATAGCTATTGGGAACTAGGTGGAACCTCGAATAATGCCGTTATTGCCGTTTGCCGGGTCAAGGCTAAAAATTACTACCTGGGTAATTTTTAACAAGTATGGAGATTCTTAAGCTTTTAAATCACAACCACTCATCAAATGGTTTTAGGCCTTGACGACTTTATCAGCGCAAGATCACTGGAAGGCGTTATGAACAAAATGCTGGAAACCGATGGTTCCGCAAAGCAAGAATTTGTGTCACCCGCCTGTAATATGGCAAACAATAAGTATATTGTTACCGACTTGTTGGAGAAGCATAAGGCTGATCGTTATGAACAAAATGCTGGAAACCGATGGTTCCGCAAAGCAAGAATTTGTGTCACCCGCCTGTAATATGGCAAACAATAAGTATATTGTTACCGACTTGTTGGAGAAGCATAAGGCCGATGTCATAAAGTAAGTGGGAAAATTAGCGATTTGCTGAAGGTTTGCTAATCACTGATACCGCGAACTTTTTTTTATTAAGAATTATTTCGGAATGCTATCCGGACAAAAATGACCTGGCAGTCTGCACGCATTCTGAGGAGTGTCATTTCCAGATTTTCTTGGCTGAAGTGTTTCAGTTCTTATTGAGACTCAATTTGTCGTAAGTTGAAGCCATATAGATTTCGAACTGTGATAAATTTTGGTAAAAGTACACATTTTTACGTTTGTGTATTGTGTCCTTTAGTGTCGTAGCTGTGTCTAGACGAACTGAACAGGTGGTTGGAGTAATGCTAAACGTGGATTCCCATATAAAACCCAAATTGAAACGAACGCCAAAGCCTGTGAAATATATTTTTGAGCTTTTCGACGCCATTGACAATACTGCAAAGTACGTTACTTAAATTCTAATGAATTATAAGCGATGCAATTCAGTTTTGGGTACTACAGTATGCGGTCCAAGCTGTATTTGGATATATATGTATAACTTTGGTTATTCTAACACAGACAAAAGATGAAATATGGAACCCGTTCCAAAATCATTGAGCCATATCTGATGGGTACGAGTGAAACATGCAAACCTGGACACAATGTACTGCTGATGCAGTTACTACTGAAAGCCACGGTTGACAAGGCCAAAACTCTTTCATATACGGATATCTTCGTCATAAGTGGATTGCCGTTGATACGGGTAAGTATATCTGTAAATAAATAGTTTACCTAATTGACAGAAAATCAAAATACTATATATTGGTTTAATTTTCTTGATCTAGCACTTGTGTCGTTTCGGCTACAAATACACAGTCCTTGTCGAGTATCGCGTGGACATGTTTGTTGCTGCTGATAAAGTTCGGCCCTTTCGGAACGCTGGGACTTACC
>VNWX01000785.1:0-18546 GCA_009869905.1 Ceratophysella communis | reverse complement strand
CTTGAGTTTTACGAGAAGCTCCAGAAATCTTCCAATCCTTCTGAGCAGCTCTTTGAAATTTACAACCGAGGGAAATCCGGCTACATCCATGAGTCAACCAAGACGCTCAACTTTAATTCTTTCCTCAAATTCATTCTCAATGAATTCCAGAACCCAAAAGATCAAAACTTGAAGCAAATTCTGTATCATCTCGAAGTTGGGAAGTTCTCCAACGGTGAGCTCCAGGATTTCTCTCTTGAAGAACTGGTTGCCATTGAAAACCTACTCTGGAATCAGCTCACTGACACGAATTCCAAGAACGTTAACGAGGTTGCGAGGCTAATTACAAAGAGCTCTGCTTTGTCAAAGATAGAAGCAGCTAAGCTGAAAGCCAAGTGTGACACTGCCGCTTTAGCTGAAGAATGTGACAAAATCCTTGGAGAGCTACTGCAATATGTCCCAGTCAGCAATACAGAATCAGGGATCACGCAAGAGCGTCGACTGCGTCGGTACTTGCGTTTCATCATCCTGGAAATCCAGCTCGCCTTAATCTTTGGAATGCAATGCGAGAAGATTGCGGAGCTGAAGGATGCTTTGAGTTCTTGAGTTTTACGAGAAGCTCCAGAAATCTTCCAATCCTTCTGAGCAGCTCTTTGAAATTTACAACCGAGGGAAATCCGGCTACATCCATGAGTCAACCAAGACGCTCAACTTTAATTCTCATCATCCTGGAAATCCAGCTCGCCTTAATCTTTGGAATGCAATGCGAGAAGATTGCGGAGCTGAAGGATGCTTTGAGTAAAGTTGACACGGCGGACGTGGACAAGATCGTGAAGCAGTTGGAGGAATTCTTACAGCTCGTCGGCTTCAAGAAGGTGCCCTTAGAACTTACAGATCTGCAAATTTGTAGTCAAGAGAATCCTTGGCTCTCGTTTCGGCAAGCCCTGCACTTCATCAAATGGAACATGTCTATGCCCGACGACGCAAACAAGACCGTCCTAATAAATCTAAAAATGAAGTTGGACGACCTGGAAATTGACGAGGATAACGAAGAGCAGAGTACGTGGGAAACAGGTCGGACCGCGGCTCTTGAAGTGGTGAACTTCCTCAGGAACCCCACGACGGCATCATACCCTTCGCAAGCCCTTCTTAAAGTCCTTTCCGTGAAAGAGAAGGAACTGGAAGCTCGCCATCGTCAACTTCGCAACTTTTGCTCCGAACAGCTATTAAGGTCATCGATTCCAAGAATACTCCGGATTCTGAGAAAGTTGACACCATTTTTCAAGCCCGACTTGAGTTTTACGAGAAGCTCCAGAAATCTTCCAATCCTGAACCCCACGACGGCATCATACCCTTCGCAAGCCCTTCTTAAAGTCCTTTCCGTGAAAGAGAAGGAACTGGAAGCTCGCCATCGTCAACTTCGCAACTTTGAGGGAAGCCTAAACCGAAGGCTTTTAAAAATCAAGGCTTATACCGAGAACCTCTTCATCACAGCAGGGTTTTTTCATAAGACATCTGCTCAGCTTCAACAGGAGGTTCTAGATGAGGACCTTGAGATGGCCGTCCTGGCAGAATTAAGTGCATCTCGCAAGCCTGAGAAAAACGCTACAAAGCTCGCTGTGAAAATTGAACTTTTGAAAATGATCATGGAAGCTTATCCCTTCATGAATGAGTTTGACATTCTCTCAGGCGTCGCTTTTGCTGGCCAAACAAATACCGAAGCTCGCCTTAGTGGATTTCAGATTCTCCAAGCTCAGCTAAAGGAAGTTGGAAAGAGCGATGAAGATCAGTGGTCTTCTCTGGTAAGCAGATTTCAAGAAGCGATGAATAAAAGTACAAGTAAAATGCTTCGACATCAACTTGGAAAAATTATCGTATCGTTGAAATTTGGGGATCCTCTCATCCCCTTCCTCCTTCGAGTTGTTCAAAACTTAGGGGATAGTTTCGGAAAGAAGCAAGCGCGGATTCCAGAACTCGACAGTGCAAAAACCACGGAAGCAATGTATAAGCTACTGATTCAGAAGGACGATCCAGACTTAATCTGCAATTACTTCCTGCAAGGCGAAGAAGTTGAAATATTCAAGGAAATCCTTAACCTCGTAAAGCAAGATCATGAGGATGACTTCCGGTTCAAGTTGAGGACATCCATTTGTACTTTGAATCCGCTGGGATGGCGAGGTTGGTTGGAACAAACATATTTTAACAAAGTATACAAGCTTCTGACCTCACAGTGTAGCAGTTCCTTGAGGGGCATGAAGTACTTTGCCGATCAAGCAAAAATTACGTCGATAAGGGAAGAGAAACACGCGACTTCGGCTGAAGATGACGAAAAGAAGCTCAGGAAGGAAAACTTACTTCGTGTATTAATCAATGCGCAGTTCTACCCTTACTTTAAGGTCACATATGCTCTTCAGGAACCGGAAACTCGTTTAAAATGGTTGACACTGATCAGAAGGCTCACCGAGAAAGTGGGCAAGTCTAAGTTTGGATTATTTAGAAAACCCAGCTGCGTCAAGATTTTCCTGATTCTCCTCCGCGATGTCAATCTTCAAGACTTGGAAGTCATTACCAGCAAGAGATTTCCCCAGAATTGGATCAAGGAAGTCCTTATTTCCGGCATTAAGAAGGACTTTGAAGGACAGGAGGGACTAGTGGAAGTCGAGAGACACCTGAGGACTTTGCTGTGTACAGTAACTCATCCCATACTTCAATTTCTTATCCTATTTCATAATGTACTTCGAATGGAACTCTCCCTTCTCTCCGCCAAAGAAAACAAACCCTGTAAACTTGGGCAAAAAATCCTGGAAAGCTTGGCTAATGGCAATTTCACCCCTCTTCAAATTCACGGTATTTCCACAGAGATTCAACAGCCTCATTTGAAGCCGTTTGCCCATTGGCCTCGTATCCTTAGGATCTTGAAACTCGGTTTCAGTTTTCCAACATTCGATGAATCCCTTGTTGAGTCTCTTCTTTCCATGGATGAGAACTACAATGAGGAGACTGTGAATTCGCTCGCGGAGAAGTTATCCAAACTGAACCCTGAGAAGGTCAAGCTAGCAGAAATCATAGAGAAATTTTCAAGCCTAGAATGGATTCTTGACGAAGATAGCATCAAGATGATTACACCTGAAATAAGCCAAACTCATATTTCACAGGCTATTGTTAAGTACTCCGAGAAGAAGAGAGAAAACGAATTGAGCCTTGATGAGCTTCTTATCAATGCGACGCCGCTACATTTGAATCAAGGGATCAAGGGCGACCTCGAGAAAGCCAAGATGCTCGTGATGTCCATGTACGAAGCTTTGAAGAGCCACTACGATATGTCCAGCGGAATTCATGTAAATGACCTCAAGATCAAAGTCCTGGAATGGGTCGGCAAGTGGAAAGAGACCTTCAAACCCTCTTGGAGTCCAAACCGGGGGATGAGCGACAATCACATTTCTCAAACCGTAGCTCTGATCTATCGGGCGATGGAGTGGCACTTTGCAAAAGTTGACAAGAGCTCGGTATTGACCCGCAAGCCCCGTAACTCCCAATTACTCTCCATCATGATGCTGATTCTAGGCCTTCGATCGGGAAATGGAAGACTCGGTCAAATCCAAACTGGAGAAGGGAAATCATGTATTGTCGCCATGTTTGCGGCCTTCTGCTCCCTGCTCAAGGCTCACGTCCATATCATCACGTCGAACATAGTCTTAGCCAAAGCGGATGCTGAAGAGTTCCACGATTTCTTTGAAGCTGTCCTTGGACTCAAAGTTCACAATAACTGCGACAAGGATGCTGCTGGGGACGAGGAACGCGGAAAGCGCTACAACAACAACGTTGTGTACGGGGAATTGACCTATTTCCAGGGAGACTTCCTCAACACGTTCTTCCATGGGAAGCAAATCTTCAAGACCCCTGACGTAATCATAGTGGATGAAGTGGACTCCTTGGTTCTGGACAAGGGGTCAAACATGCTCTACCTCAGTCACTCCATTCCAGAGCTCAAGCATCTCCGCTTCGTCTTCCTTCTCATCTGGGACGCTGTCAATGCTCGTGCCATCCCTAAAGAGAGAAAGGTGCTACCCAAACCTTACACAGAGTCGGACGTTCATATTGTGAGGAAGACTGTGGAGAAGAAGTTAGAGGCTTCTGATGGAAACGTCGAAGTTCAAGTCCCAAAATGTCTAGAAGAATTTGTGAGGCGACGGGTCGGAATTTGGGTAAAACAGGCCTTCATGGCAAGGTTCATGGAAGCTAATGATCAGTTCAAGGTTGATGAGGGCAAACAGAGCATTGTGAACATGGACAACGACACCGGGGTTGAGCAAGCAAATATGCACCTCTCCTTAGGCCTGCATCAGTTCCTTCAGCTCAAGTACAAGGCAAAGCTTACCCCTGAGTCGCTCAAGTGTGTATTCATTTCCAATCTGGACTACTTCAGCAAATTCAAGGATGGACAACTGTTCGGGATAACAGGGACAATTGGGGGACCGGATGAAACGCAGCTTCTGAGCGAACAATATGGCGTCACCTTCTTTGAAATGCCAAGGTATCGTTAATCAAACGTAACTTTATTGGATTCGTACTTACGACGAACAAGACTCCTGTGTACCGAGTAATTCTTAGCTCCGATTGGGGGATAAACCGAACGGAACCGACTTCGGTAATCCGTTCGGTTCAAAAATAACGCCACTACAGATAATTCAATGAGGTTTTCGGTTCCGTGCGAGTATAATTGCAGTTTTGTTGACGAAATACTTTTAGCCGGTACGGGTGTTAGTTCCGTTCCGGGATCAGTAAAATGATCTGTGCGGTCGGTTTTAGGATCCGTGCCCTGTTGGGAAATTTTCAACCGACTTTTGATTAAGTTCTGATCGATTTCTTGCGACAGTGCTCGGCAAAGATCGGTCCACCTAAAGGATATTTTTCGATTCGGCTCGGTTACCGATCCTTACTTGATTCGACCCGTTTGGCTCTGAAAATTGAACCATTTAGTTCTATTCTGTTTGACGAATTTATTACCGAAACGAATTCAACTTATTATGAAGAATTAAATATATACTCTCTTTTAAAGGTATCAGCTTAGCAAGCGGGTACAGCAACCTTCGGTGATAGTACAAAATGAAACGGCATGGCAGGCTGAAATCGTCGCCTGTGTGGAGAGTCGCTGTAGCCAGCAGCCGATTCTGATCATCACGGAGAACTTGGCTGCACTCGAGAAAGTATCAAGTGCCCTCAAATCAGCAAGGAAGCCTTCCTTAAATTACGAAGTCCTTGAGTACAAGAGTTCCGAGCGGGATGCAGCCTTCACCGAAGAAGTGAAGAACAAATATGGAGGCCTCAATAAGCTACACGTGGTCATCAGCACGAATCTGGGTGGACGAGGAACGGATTTCGCAATTCATGAGGATGCCAAAAAATCAGGGCTTCACGTGATCCTTACCTTCCTTCCACCAAATCTTCGGGTTGAAAAGCAAGCATTTGGAAGGACAGCCAGGGCCGGAAAAAATGGAACGACTGGTTTCATTATCCAGGTAGGCCATATGATCACGATCACAAGATTCGTCTAATTCTGAAAACCAACGAATTAAGGTGGTGTTCAAAATTAAAATTTGTCAATATTTTAGGTCGACCCTTCGAAGGTCTCTTCAATGTCATTATACCATTTGAAGGAGATGCGGAGAGAAGCAGAGGCCAAAAGGATTCAAATCATGCGAGAAAAGGATATCCCCAGAATCAAAATGGAGGATGAACTTTTCAAATTGTACACAAACTTCTATAAACGGGAAATACAAACTTGTTCTGCCTTCCGGCTTCATCAAAGGAGAATCCGAAAGCTCCAACTGGAATTTCTCAACAATCGGTGGGCCATGTGGTTGGACTCAATCAAGTTTCGGATCGAAGCGCTGCCGCATCAAGGCGTAGTTGGAGAGAAGGCAATTTTAAAGAAGTTTGAGAAATTCAAGGCAACTCAATATTCCAAGTTGACATCCAAAAGGAAGCCACAAGGCTTCGCAGAACTTACGAGCGAACTCACGAAACTCGCAATTCAATACGAAAAACTGGGCACAAAGTCTTTGCTTGGGAGCGTCATGGATGCGGACTACGAGGAAACCGGGGAGATTATAGAAGATACGCTGGATACAGTCAAGGAAGTTTTCAACGATGGCATGGAATTCGCTACTGCAGTCATCGGGAACGTTCGCGATACTTTTCACACAGCCGCGAAAGTCCTCGGTAATAAAGAAGCCATTACAGAGTTTTTGAGGGACAAGGTTGAATTACTGAAGGGTCTTCCTGACAATGCTGGGGATGGGTTGACCGAGCTCCTCAATGATCCTATGAATAGCGTTATTTCAAGCTTACCAGTGGAATCCATAGAAAAGATTTTTGAGTCATTAGAAAACACTCATTCGAAGAAGTCGGACTTAGAGATCGGATTAGAAATCCTTGAACTTGCACAAAAGCTGGAACACGGATCCTTCACGGAACCACCTACGGCTTACTCCAGTGCCTTTGTACTTCAGACGAATCCTGGGAAACGACGTAAGGCGAAGAAGTTACTCAAAGCCGCGGTGGGTCAGATCAACTCCAAAGTTGAGCTCAATCATTCCGCCATTCATTGGCTTCAAACGACTTCCCAGCAAATCGAAAAGAATGAAGAGGCCGTGCGTGGGCTTGTGAAGAGGAATCGATTTCAGGAACAAATGATGAGTGAGACCAACCTCCTTAATATCCACCTGAATTCCATTCACTCCATTTTGGTCTCTCCCGTCACTCCTAAGGTCCTTCAGAGCCAAATCGTTCAAGTTGACACAGAAGTGGAAGCCGTGGAACTCCTGGAGCATCTCCTGAATCCTGATTGGAAACTCCTCAAGGGCTACAGATTCTCCAGAAGAGCAGCAGAGATGAACCTGAAAGATCAGTTAAAAGTTTGTCCCATCTTCTGTAGTTTCAAGAATTTGAAGTCGATTATCCAAGACAAGAAACGATCCACCCTCCAACCCGAGGATTTCGAGGAGTTGGTTATCACCAAGAGGAGCTTTCTCGAAGAATTAAAGGCCAAAGAGCTCCTGGAAGATGTCGAAGTAGACTTAGTTGTTTTGAACGAAAATATTTTCAAGGAAACACAGAATCAAGCAAAAACCACTCTCAAACAGGCAATGGAAGCAATCGCAGGAAAACTAAGCGGTATAAAGGACCACGTCCTACCGGAAGAACTCAAGATATTCAGTATAAGAATTGTTGAAGATTCGTTGGATTCGAACTGAAAAGTTGCCACTGAAAGTCACCCAGAGTTTTCGAAACACAATGGAATGCATGGGCAGCAATAATTCATGCAATTGTACAAGCGGGTTTCACAATTCTGAACTTTATGGCATGTATTCCAATCTTGTTGAGACCCTCGCGACAATGAATATCTTCAAAAACAATCTAATTGAAGCTGGCAAGGTGACGCTCATAGACTACGACAGCCTTCCATTTCCTGAAACGAAAGAGGAAGCAGCTCTAGAGCTCTTCAAAAACCTAGTTTCAAGGGGAGTCATCAAGGAGCCCAGAGTAAAATTCCCAGCTCTTGAAGGCTCTGGAAGACAAAAAAGGATCGAGACCATCGAAAATACTTTGAACTCAGAAGAATTTCGAGAATGCTTGGCCAAATGGGCGAAGGCAAATGAAGCTACTGCAAGAGAACAAGAAATTAAGAATTTTGTGGCAAGCCTAAAGGAGATTCTTCTCGGGTCTATTGGGACTTTGAAGAGATTTGACGAGCTTCGTGTCCATTACGAATCTATTTCCAGCATGGTTCCTCTCGACCTTGGCAAAGAATGTTCTGATGAACTAAATGAGATGTTGTCGGAGGGGGTCTTTGACCGAGTCATGATTTTCGATGAGTATGTCTGCTGGTACAAAAACAAGGCCTGTTTCGTTGCTTTACTTGGAGTCGCAGAGATTGCTTTGGGGGTTGCAGTCGAGTACTGGAGCGGAGGTCTACTCAGTCCCTTGGCATCCTTCCTGATCAGTGAAGGTATTTCTTTGAATTTTCTTTGATGACGGCCACGGTTCCAATTTCCAATTGCTTTCCCAAATAAATAAATTTTCATTTCATTTCAGGGTCATCTGACTTTACTTATGCCATGCGTCACCTCATCAAAGGGAACCAAGTGACATGGGAAGCCTACAAAGAGGATAAAATTGATAGCATGATTTGGTCAGGAGGTCAAGCGTTAACGCTAGGGTTCATTCCAGGGGCTGGAATAGCAATGGACCTCTTAGGAACCTTTGCCAAGACAGTTTTCAAAGAAGTTCTCAAGGGTAGTGCTAAGGCCTTACTCTTCAACTTCATTGAGAGCAATGTGAAGCAGGGACTCAAGACGAACATTCTTGGAATCAATCTGATACTCGATCACGTCGTAGGCACACAAGAAATCATGGATGAACTTCAAAATTTCCAAGTCCTTTCTGCAGAGCTTTGGGCAGCAGCCTGGGAAAAGGACTTGGCTGTTGAGACAATTGAGAAACTAGTTGAGCTCAGCATTTCTGCACAAGGGAAAAACTCAATTTTTAATCAAGAGCTGGAAGCAATGCACTTGAAGATCAAATGGACAATGAGAATGGGCATGATAGTCGGACTCGCTAAGAGCGTCTTGCCGATCGGAAACAAATCCCTTGAAGGCTCTTTTGGGTCCTCTGAATCCAAGTTTGGTAGATTGCTTGATCCAACTCAGAAGTCTCATACTCTTGACCCTTCAAGGGCTCAACCTCCGACTAAAAGAAAAGACGGACAAATTCAAGAGTCAAAGGAAAGAAATGGACTCGTTGCTTCAAGTGGGAAACCCTGCAACAACAAATAAAGAAAAAATGGCATTCCAAAATGGCGAGTTCCTGAAAAAGCAAACAACAATCATCCAAAAAAGTGTGAGGGAAAGGATTCTGAAGCAATTCATCAAGGAAATCACTGGGCAAACCGTGAGAGCTGAACTCCATGAGAGCATAAGGAAGGGCTACGCAAGAACATTGGTTACGTACAACTTAAGGAACGTAAGGGAATACATCGAGGAAGAAGGTCGAAATGCTTACAATGAGGAAGCCGAAGATGAAGAAAAAGTGGCTACTAAGAGTGACGAGTAAGTTTTTTTGGAATTTCAGAATTTTAGATGCCTCGACACAATTGTCACTGACTCTGCAGAACGCAGTACTGGCGACTTACTATTTCCTAATGAGCCTTCTAGTATTTATTATATTACTAACAAAACTTTTTGTAAATCTGCAGCTGGGAACACTCCACAACCGTTTCCAATGCTTGGGGAAGGACCGTGCTGGAAGTGCGAGATGAATGGAAAGAAACCCTGGGTCGAATCGCATCGGAGGACTTGGAATTTCTGACCGACAATCGTGGGAACTGCTTCGTTTGCCCCATATTTCAGGAATCCTTGATGCACAAATTTGTGCTAGACCTTCAGCCTCAAGCCTTTGATGAGCTGCTTCAATGGGCGCTCGGGATGAAGACCAAGGGCATGCTAAAGGTTTGTCTTAAATTAGATTTTTTTAAAACGAATTCTTATGATCGACTCTTTTTTATAATATTACAGGTGGCTTACACTACCGCCAAACAGGAAAAGGACAATGCTGGAGTTCAGAATCTACTGTCTGCTTAATGGCCCTAAAAAACTTGAAACGGATTTATTGAATGATTAGTTCTGAACTATTGACTTAAAAATGACCTGGTTAATTTAAATTTATCAGATGAGCTTAGTCCCTAAAACTATTTTTAGAAACGCTAGTTTTTGAATTGTTAGTTTCAATTACATTTGAAATTGTATGATAGAAAAGTTCCCATAGAATTGCACTTCCTTTATTTTACTCCCATTTGTCATGTAAATCCGTAAACATCATGATTGCATTTTACGATGCCAAAATTACAACATCGTTAAACGGTGCACGTGGTCGTTACTATTTTACGACTTAACGAACAATCGTGTACCGTGTGTGCAAAATCTCTATTAACCTTGCATTTTGACATAGCTGAACACCTGGATTTATATAATCAATTTCCGCGATTTACAAGTAATATAAATGTATAATTTGAACCGAAATCCTGCAATAACTTCAGGCAGGAAATTAGTTTAGCCTCACTGCATTTCGTTCTCATATTTTGGCCTGGCATCCAGCATCTTTCTAGCATTAGTGAGAGTTTGCAATTGGGATTGGGACATAATGCGTAAGCTGAAGATTAGGATTGGACAGTTCATAACATTATACCGGCATTTCCAAATTTTTATTTTTAAGTTTCAAGATTTTTATCGATTGCTTGTAATTGGCACAATTTCTTTCTGGTCAGTTTTCAGAGTATTCATCACGACAAACATTTTCTTGACCCTGATTTTAAAAATGACCGTGACCAATGGAGAGGACGACCAATGGTCATTTTATGCAAGCAGGAGCAATAACCGTGCGGCTATATCCAGGGCGACTTCTGCTATGAGTAGAGCTAACGACATTTTGGAGTCCACACTGAAGATGTCTGGTTTAGCCACTTCAATGGTTGGGGGTCAAGTAGCTGGACTTGGACCATTAATCAGGGGTGGAATCCAGCTACCGAAAATCTTCGAAGTGAGCAATATGACCAGAATTGCTTTCATTGAGCATAGATGCGATCCTTGCGGCGATATCGAAGTTTTATGCAAGACTTCTTTGAACCCCATCAGAGACAAATATTCTCAAACGGTAATTTTAAAAAATATTCGTTTTCTTAAGGGTCGTAGGTCATATCATTTGCGCTGCTTCGGGCTTCTAATCCAAAGTTAACCTGACATTTTGGCAACGTAAAATTCAAAACTATCAAACCTATGATCAAATTTGCCAATCAAAGCAGCGATGCGCTGCCTAGTCTGGCGAGTATAAAATAGCGAAGGATTTGTTCCCTATCAGTTGCACTACGTGGACGACATAGCGGTCCTGAAGTTTCGAACGTCGTCTTCTACTCCTACAATGCGGGTCATGTGTTCCTTCACAAGATCCGATGGACATAACATCACGGAGCAAGACGTCTACGGTGGTCAAGCACAGAAAGAAGAGTTTAACTACTACCAACTTCGAACGAAGGGTGTTTATCGCTGGAACAGGGAATACAAAGCCATTGATATGGCTCAAAGCGTAGGGCGGTGGAATAATTAGACTGTAGAATTTGACTTTTAACTTTTTAAACAGTGGATTTCTAAATAAACCGATTTTCTTAGCCGTCGCTAAATTTCATGGCAAATAAACTATTTATGACACTTCTTCTGGTATTTCTATTCAGTCTGTCAGTTTAAATATTGACATTTATTGGTCTTATAATCGAAATTCCAGACTACCGTATTGCCCAAATAAACACCCTTCGCCTCTAATTTTTCAAAGCCAAAATTTTACCTGTTCTTCCATAAGAGTGCAATTTTAAAACCCTTACATGGGCTTCTATTTCAGCATGGGCTATTAATATGACAAATGCGATAATTAACAATAATTATTAAAAATTCTCGAAGGCTGAAGTACTGAGCCAAGCTAACTACTGCTGGACATTTATTGTGTTACTGAGCTCGTGGAATCCACCAAAAACAAATTTCCATAATGCAAGAGCGCAGATTGGAAATCTTATCATGGCATGGTTATTGCTTTCGACTTTCATTACAGGTAACCTATAACCAATGATAAAATTTTTTGAAAAATATGATTGCCTGATTCGATTACCTTCGTTTACTTTTAGATGCTAGCGCTCTGAAAGAACAGAATTTCGAGCCGGTAAGTCTAAAAATCAATAACAAGTCATTATTGAAAGAGTTGCAGTTGCCTGACATTTTCACAATTGCAATTGTTTTGCTTTACACTTACACACGCTTACAGACCAGAAGCCGCATGGTTAAAGACACTGACCCACAGGTGTTAGGATTAGCACTCAGCGTGGCCGGAACAGTTTCAAAAATAATGAGTGGACAAATTACAAATAACCAAGGAGTCGCAGCTCTGTTCACCATGGGCAGCGACTTGAGCCAACTTCTGGGGATGTCCAGTAGGAAGAAGATCATTCTGATAGAACATCGCTGTGATTCTTGCGGAATGATCTTCGTCAAATGCTACAACCAGAAACGTGCCAGGTTCTTCGATTCGACCAAATCCTACGGAGATGAATTCGAACTGGAGTTCAGCGACAGTGCAATTCAATCATTCGAGGACAATGTGATGTCTAGGCATGGGAATAATTGGGGCTGTGAAATTCGGAAAGCTAATGGTCAGGGTTATTTGGACCAGCCTGTGTACTGGGACGCTCCTAAAGGGAAGAAGGAAAACCAAAACGGTAATTGCATAATTTACTTATGGTGAAAAAATGGTAAAGTCAGAAATAACTGCTTCAAATATGTGAATTATTGTAGTTTACGTGATCAATGACCAAGGCGTGCACCGCATTAACACGCGTGATGGATCTCAGGACCGGTTTCACGGATCCTCCTGGAGTTCAAGACCTCCTAGGGGTTAATTCTGTCGGCATCGAAAAAAGCAAAGCAAAATTTGGATTCAATTTCTAGTTATTGCAAGCTATAAATTTAATTTTTAGGCCGGAATTTTTACTTAGCACCGCAAGATGTGGATCATTCTTGAGTTCAATAAATCATTTTGTTCCCACAATTCGACCCTTACCAAAAATACTTTCGAATTAGAAAAAACTTGACCTATTTATTTTCGACTAATCGACCACCAGGAACTGTGCGGGAACCCCTTGAGCAGTGTGATTTTCAATATTACAATGGAACCGCTGGCTTTTATTGATCTATGGAATTTTTTAATTATTCTAGTGAATACTCCGAAGTTCTGAATTCTTAAAGGTTATATTTAAAATGCATATGGACATGGCAACGAATGGTAGCATCTGTGTATGTTACACTTCTATGCTGCTATTGACAAACATGATGGAAGCAATGGATTTTCTTGCATCGAAAAACAAATAGATACTTTTTTTAGATAACCTAAAGATCATTTTAAAACATGAATATTTTCATGATATATTTTTTTCTTTTGATTACTCTTAATTTCCGTGACGGCCATGTACGAGCTGTTGTTCCGGCAGGCTCAGTTCCTTATGGCTCAAGCTGCAGCAAGGACGAAGACTGTGATCCATACACCAGTCGGGCATTGTACCAAGTAAACTGCGTTAAGAAGTCACCGCAAGATCCTGAAGGAATCTGTGGATGCATTGCAGACGTCTACAAAACGCCTTCTCCGAAAGGTCGCGTGGGTTCTGATCCGACGATTGAAGAGAGATTCAACCCAGCAAATCCTGCAGAAGGCTGTCGGAGAAGTACTGGCCTACTAGCGGCTTGTTATCAAGGCAGTAATTCATGCAATATGTTCGGGCTTTACATGGATAACGGGGAAGCCCCCATTGTCTGCCGGGATGTGGACATCCATCACGAAGCTCCAGAGAAAGGGAAATTTAAGTGTGTTGGTCGGGAGCGCTGGACGCGAACCTTTGGACCTTGTGTCTTGCCGTATGTACCAGGAACTGGCAGCCTGGACTGTTCGAAGTTACCCAACTCGCAGTGTGTTATTCAGACGAATAATATGAATCTTGGCTCGTGCGTCGGGTTACTGCCATCAGGAAAAACTCCACTTCCAGGACCGGCTTCCGATTTGGTGTGTCATCATGATAGCGACTGCAGGGATCCGAATGCCGAATGCGTTCCGTACTACAGTGAGACCATTTTCAAAGTCACTTATTCACGCTCTGTCTGTCTGTGCAACGAGGCCAGCGGTTACGTCTATTCGCTGGTAAATAACCAGCCGGTGTGTATCCTCGGATCTTCCAGTAGAATTTGCGACAATGATGCAGATTGCGGTCCAGTGACTACCAAGATGAAGTGCACTCACCGTACTTTGTCAGCTTCGTACAAAACTTGTGAATGTCCGAGCGGCAGCCATTCTCATCTACACGAATACTTCGAAGGCTCGAATAAGGACGATGCATCTTGCCACCCAGTCAAATTTCACGGAGAGAGTTGTTCTCCGTTATTTCGACTCAGTCGAGATCACCGACCAGTGGATGATTGTCGAAAGAGAAACCGGTACTTTGAGCCTACTGGACTAAAATGCTACGAAGACAAAGAGGCTCCAACCTGCGCCTGTGCATTCAACACCAAATGGAATTCAGCCTTTGATCAGTGCGTCAAGATTTATGCGGATCACAACGAAGTTTGTGGAGCAGGATCTTGGCCTTGCAATCCACGCAGTCATTTGATTTGTCAGTTGGAACCCAAGAGCACGACGACTAGCCGATGTGTCTGCGATTCTAATTCAATTAAGGATGAGGTTTGTTTTACATTGCTATCAGTAAATTTCTAGCGTTAAACGCAAATGATTGAAATCTCAATATTTTCAGGTATTTCCATATTGCCGACCCCGAGAATCCGTGGTAGGATATGGGAAGCCCTGTGACGAAATCACTTATCTATGTGACGATAAGAAAAATATTGTGTGTAACCGTGGACACTGTGCCTGCCTCGTTGATGAACGAATTGAAGACAATGGCAAGGAGTGTCGTACCAAAGCCAACTCGAAGTCATCCAAAAGCTTTCCGTTCTCAAATACCCAGTTTTTTATTCTGCTACTCTTCGGTTGGGTCGCTATTCCGTTTATTTAATTTTTTACCTGTTTATTGAATACTGAAAAGAACCACACACAACTGCTCTTCAGCGAATCGATTGATTATTTCTACCGATGAATATCCACTAGCCATTAACTTGAATTAAAGACTCCGAGTCTCTGGCCGAATTCTCGAAAACAATTAAATTAAAACAAATTGAATTGCTACAAATCATTCATTCAATCACTACATACATTTAGCTGCGAAACTTAGCTCAGGATTCTCGCATCCTGAGTTCATGAAAATTCCAAAACAATTCTTCCAGTCATTTTTCCAGATCGCAGATCATCCAATGCTTGATTTACGTCCTTGAACTTCCGAATATCAAGCCGCGGCTTGATATGACCCTCTCCTGCAATCTGCATTGCTTCCTGTAAGGTAATCATAAAAATAAGCGTATTTTTAAGCAATTAGCAATTACATTATTGATACCCCCAAATATCCGTGAAGTGAACTCACGTCCAAATCCTTGCGAGTTCCTACAATGGACCCTCGAATGACAATTTGCTTCATCACCAGTAGTACGGTGTC
Source organism: Ceratophysella communis (assembly GCA_009869905.1). Lineage (NCBI taxonomy): Eukaryota > Metazoa > Arthropoda > Collembola > Poduromorpha > Hypogastruridae > Ceratophysella > Ceratophysella communis. The sequence goes on along the minus strand of VNWX01000785.1, from coordinate 3,380 downwards.
AGCCATGAGGAAGCCATCTGGCAGCCCGACACAAACAATAGTTCCCAGTTTACGTACGTATTCCACAGCTTGCTCTACACATTTGAGGACTGGGACAAAGGTCACCACACCGTGTGCTCCGCCATCTGTAACCTTGTTCACCGTTTCCACCAAATTTGTATCCGTGCCGTCAACGGTGACGTCGCAGCCGAGTGACTTCATGAATTCGATCTTCTCGCTTCCGCCTACATCGATTCCGATAACCTTCATCCCCATGTATTTTGCATACTGGATTGCAAAATGACCCAAGCCTCCTGCAGCACCAAGGATCGCCACCCACTGTCCAGGCCGAACTCCACTTTGCTTGAGGGACCTGAAGGCGGTCAAGCCAGCGCATGAGATTGGGGCAGCATCAGTGCTTGATAGCGATTCTGGAACTTTTCTGCAGAAAGTGGCGTTTCCTAAAAGAAACTTTCGTTATTGATTTTTCTGTAATCAGCTTATCAAATTAGGTCTTTTCGTTTGTGTTACCGATCATGTACTCCGAGAAAGTTCCGTTCACAGATCCTCCATTACTCATGACAGTTCCACAAACGTTCTCATGTCCAGAAAGACAGAATTCGCATTCCAGACAGGTTTTATGAATCCAAGCCACACAGACCCGATCTCCCAGTTTATGCGTCGTCACGTTGCTTCCAAGTTTGACCACACGTCCAATGCCCTCATGACCCAGCGTTTTCGGGAGAGGAAACTTAAACTGTGGCCAGTCACAGTTTTGTAAGTGGACATCTGAGTGGCACACCCCTGAAGCCTCGATTTTAATCACAATTTCATCATGCTCTGGTTCTGGAATGATCACTTCCTGAAGCTTGAGAGGCTCATTGAACTCGACCAGTTGTGCAGAAATGCAGGTTCTTGGAACTTCGGGAATAGGTGTTTCGTTTGACATGATGCAGTTAGGAATTAATTATTTTATTGATACTGGTGTCTGAATACTTTATTAAAAGGTTAAATGCTAGTTACACAGTTCACTCACGACGGTAGATTTTTGACCTTCTAACTTGAACCTACGGAATTGAGCTCAAGTATTTAGGTAATGGGTTTTTAACCGTACCTACTCGTACTTATTGGATTAACATTTGCGTCCAGCTTACTGCTATGCAGTCAAATAGAGAATGCTAGGCTCGTTTGCATAGATATAATATTATGGTAATCATTTCCAGGTCATTCTTGATTTTTTATTGGTAAAGAATCCCATTTAGTGGCTATCTTATCTTCCTATCATCCTCGTCTTTGATATAGGGTTCTCTAAAAACAAGGTCTGGAATAAACAGGTGAAATTAAGCATAGGATTACCAAAACCCTGAAAAACGCTGGGCTGAAAGCTGAATCTGAACCTGGTTATAAAAATCAGCTTTATGAAGGTCACCTAGTTTCAAAGCAACGTGATTTTAATACCTATGTACAAAGTACATATACAGATATGAACAAACCATGCATTATTTTAGGGTACGATTTAAACTTACTATAAAAGCGAATTCATACTTAGTTAAAAATTCAAATTTTGAGTGTGTGAAGGGTTCAATCTCTTTGATTTTAATATTTAATCCATAGTCAAAATAATGTTGTGTTAACGAGATAGAATTGTTTTAATGCTTGGCTGATGTGCTGGAAAATGTTCAGTAGTGTCTTTTGAGAATGAAACTCAAATTGCGGCTTGGCTGTGCAGCTTTCATTCAATTTGCAAAACAATTCTTCCAGTAATCTTTCCTCCAAGTAACTCATCAATAACATTATTCACTTCGGCAAATTTCCGAACTTCGACGCGTGGCTTGACATGACCATCAGCAGCAATCTGAAGAGCTTCCTACAAAATTTATTAAAGACTTAATACAAATGTTGACACCCTCAAAAATTCCAGTCGAAAATAGCTGTCGCTTACATCCATATCTTTCCGAGTTCCAACAATGGAGCCTTTAATAGTAATTCTCTTAATAACCACCAAGACCATGTCTGCTTTGAGATGACCCTCGGGCAGACCCACACAAACGATGATTCCCATTCTTCGGATGTATTCAACAGCCTGCTCAACACACTTGAGTACAGGGACAAGGGTGACCACTCCATGCGGGCCACCGCTAGTCTCGCTGATGACCTTTTCAACCAAGTTTGGGTCAGTTCCTTCAATAGCTACGTCACAGCCGAGAGACTTTACGAAGTCCATCTTATCCTTTCCTCCCACGTCGATTCCAACTACTTTCATGCCCATGTATTTGGCGTATTGGACCGCAATATGACCCAATCCTCCTGCAGCGCCAAGAATAACGACCCATTGTCCAGGCCGAACTCCGCTTTCCTTCAAAGCCTTATACGTCGTTACGCCAGCACACGAAATCGGGGCAGCGTCAACGCTGGAGAGGCCTTCTGGGACTTTCCGGCAGAAATTGGCATTTCCTGTACAAATTCGAATACCATGATCAGGAACCTGTGAATCACGAATCGCAATTATCAATACTTACCCAGCATGTATTCCGAGAATGATCCATGAACATTTGCTCCGTTATTCAGCTGGCTCATGCACACTGTTTCGTTTCCGGTTAAGCAGAATTCACATTTCTGACAAGTTTTATGAATCCATGCCATGGTGACACGATCTCCGAGCTCAAGCTCCGTCACTCCACTTCCAAGCTTGACCACGCGACCAATACCTTCGTGACCTGGTGTAATGGGCAGCGGCAGAGACTTGAAAAGTGCCCAATCGCAATCTCTCAAATGAACGTCTGTATGACATACTCCAGAGACTTCCACTTTGATCACCACTTCGTCCGATTTCGGCTCAGGAATAGCTATATCTTGGAATTTCAATGGCTCCTTGAATTTCACGATTTGAGCAGACTTGCATGATTTCGGAACTTCCAGAGTTTTGTCAGAAGCCGGCATGATTCGATTGGTTACTTTGATTTAATTCTGAAAAATTAAAAGCCTCAATTGACTGCGAGTATGCAGTAGTATATGGCTTGAATATCACGTAGCACGTTTGCGCTATTGTTCTAAATATTAAAAATCGGAACGCCGTACCTGTTCACCGCAATTGAAATTTGAGAGTTGACTGCTACGGCTGCTGTCGTCGGGTTCCAGAAATTTAGTGAACGTCGTTAAGTATTTCTACCTGCTTTTGTTCCAGCTTAATTTATATATACCGGTTCCTTGAGTTAGCTGGCCATAAGGATTAAGACGTTTCTTGTATGCTTAATTGAATTACATGGTCTGCATAATTCATTCGAGATTTTGTGAACCAAGACATTGATCAGGCTAACATTGTTGCACGAGAAATTAAAATACCTATGGCTAAGGCTTTCGTATTAAAGATACAGTGTGGAAGCCTTGAACTTGAAAAATAC
>VNWX01000784.1:0-18560 GCA_009869905.1 Ceratophysella communis | reverse complement strand
GAGGACACTACGAAGACTACAATGATGACGAGGTTTGGACAGAGGTTCGACGGCACTCCCATTGTTTTCTTATTGAAGTTTGGCCGAGAGTGTGTCTTGTCTCTTGGGTAAAAGTCTTAGGACCCTACTTTCTTAAGTGTTTACTTCTCAAGACGAATTCCGAAATTTGCCTTTCTGTCTGTCTCTGTATATTTACTTCAATTACCACTCCGCGGTTGAACTATTGAACTAAAGGTAGTAATGTTTCTAAAGTGAAGGGACACGACGATGGACAACGGACTAGAGATCGTAAACAAAACATCGTAAAATTCCATTGCTGTTGGGTCTCTTCCTTAAGAAAAAAAGTACATAATTTGCTCCTGTTTCTTAAGAAAAGACGGTATGAGTTTTCAAAAGGAGGCTTATGGCTCAAGCCATATAAGAATTTTAGATATGGGCTGACAAGTGACAGTCACTTTTTGAATTTTAAGTCCAAGCCAAGCCTTAGGGCTAAGGACTTGCTATTGTGTCTTCTTGTCCATGTCAATGTCTAGGTTCAGGGTGATAGGACAAGCCAAGGCTTCTTCTTCGTCGTCATGTCATACTCGTGCTATTATGACCGTGTAATGCCATCCTGGCCAAGCGCTCAAGAATGCTATACTGTAAGGCCCTTAAGGGTCATGAATTCAAATCATCGACGAGCGTTCAAAGACACGTCATTATTCTCGGTAATTTTGCAAATTTCCATGTCGTTTAGTTCAGCTAATGGTGCGTAGATACATAATTATCGGAAATTATCGATATTTATCGGTAAATAATCGATATTCTGAAGAAATGTCCGTCCATGGAATGCATCGATGTCCATGAAGTTTATGTATTGAAATTAAAATGCCAGTAAAATCGACGATACTCAAGATCGGATCTGTCCAAAGGAATGCGTTGTTGACACGCTGATCTGGCCCCTGACGATGGCCAATGTCAATTGCCAATAATCCATTCCTACACATGTAAATACCTATGTATTGTTAATCTTCGCGTGATCCTCGGTGACATGAGACATGACGCATGGCTTGACCCATGCATGGGCCCTGGGTATATGCTAACTACGATAAAAAGGGTAATGATTCCCTGAGCACACGTGGGACGTGAGGCCTGACGGAATGCCGGATGAAATTAGGGCTATATAGACATTCAAGATTGTAATAATATAAGGACCATTAGGAGCTGGTGGTGCCTAGTTAAAAGCTACGTGTGTTCCTTCTGAAGATTATATTGTTCAAAAAAAAGGAAAAGAAAAAAAAGCCTGAACAGCATGTGCATCCAGCAGCCCTCCGCTCGAAAAATCGTGGGAACGTGGGAAATCAGAAGTTTTTCGGGAACCAGTTTTTTTGGTTCTCACGGTTTTTCTCATGCTTATATCAGGGCTCCTGCTCAACACCTGGCATCTGCCTCGGCTCAAACACACGACTTGGCTGAGGCTGAGCTCGACCCTTGAAGGAGGGGTACCCTTATGATGAGGAGAGAAGCCGTAAGCTCAACACACGCTCCGAACCTCGGGTGAATATAAACGTGGTCGTGTGACTGGTCTGAGCATCAGTCTCAGCTCGAGCCTTCTCCAAGCAACAACTCTCTTGGCGTCTCTTGGCCTTAATCTCACGTGTGCCTTGAAAACTTATCAGTTTTTATACTTAAAGTATTTTAACTAACTACAGTTAAATACTAACTACGGTTATTCTCAGCTTAAAGCTAACCAGCAATCGTTATATATTAAAATGGCTCCACTTACGGACATTTCTCGGGCTTTTGGACAGCAACAAGTGCCTGAACCCATTTCTCGTACTATGCAGTACAGAAAGGTAAGCGTCATTTAAAAATTAAAATTTTAAGTCAAATTTAAAAAATAATTAAAAATATTAAAGATTGGAAGTAAGCAGGTTATAAATATTTCTGTTCAATCTGTCTTGAAAATTAACGCATAACATTTGGATTTCCTCGAAAAACAAAATATTATTCGGCGAAAAAAAACATTAAATCGCCCAACAAAACCAATACTTTTAACCTTAAATCTAATAAATTTCTCCTTATTATTTCTTGCAGATCACCAAACCACTCCTCGAACGTCAAAGACGTGCCCGAATCAATCGCTGCCTTGACGAACTCAAAGACATCCTTGTCAACGGACTTCAATCCGAAGGTGAAAATGTAGCCCGCTTAGAAAAAGCCGATATTCTTGAACTCACCGTCCGACACCTCCACAAACTCCAAACTCAACAAAATCAACTTGACCTGGAGGACTCAGCTTCCGGAAATATCGGAGATAATGACAAGTTTCGAGCGGGTTTCGCTCATTGTGCCCAAGAAGTCTCTCGTGCTCTTGCGTCCACTCCAAGAATTGACATTCAAGTCGGGACTTCATTAATGGTTCATCTGGGACATGCCCTTAATCAAATTTCATCACCGCCTTCACCCAGGACTAAGGTCATGGTGACACCGCCAATTTCTCCAGCTGGATCGGATTACAGCTATCGACCTTACACACCTCCATCATCACCTGAGGAATCCTGTGACTCGCCCATGGGGTCAAAGTGCGTTTGGAGGCCTTGGTAGAAATTGAGGTCACCCTCCTGTACGTAAGCCAACTGTGTAAACTAGCTTGTCAACTTTAAATTGTACAAAATAATACCTACTGAAAAAGAAGCTTAAAGTTAACGTGAATAACTTCTTCTCAAATTCTACAAAAAGTCTTTCAGATTATGAAAAAATATTTTATATATTTGTAGCTTTAATTATTTTATTTATTTATTTAATGCATGATTTTTTAATTAATTTTTAATTAATTATTGCATACAAGAAGCGACAAAAACAATCAAAGTTTTTTTATAGTTAATTTTCCTTATTTCCATTTTGAAATGGAATTGTTATACATACTCAATCATTCTTTTGACTACGCAGAGCTTCATGTAAGAGCCTGCTAGTTCCTTGTTAGCGTTATGACCTTTAGACCTTTTAGATTAGACCTTTAGCTCTTTCAATATGCAAGTACAATCGTATTTTTCCTCAGTAGACTGCATGAGTAATAGTACTAATTACTTTGTGATATTCTTAAGAAGGTTAGCTATTTTCTCAATATCTTTCCTTCTTGCTATAGTGTTAATTAATATTTATATATTTTTTAAATGTTTAACGTTTTGCTATAATCTGTGATATCCTTAATTCTGTTGTAAGAATTAATTGAGTACTTATTTATCGTGAAAAACAGCGGTGAGGAGTTTATAGTAGTTATAATTTTATATTGTTGTGTGGTTTGAAGTTTTGAAGTGTGGCGTTTGTTTGGAAGTATTTGAAATAAAATACGAAAAGATGAAGCTAAAAATTATTTTAATTGGTTTTTGGTGGTTCAAAAATTATTGCAGCGTTTTTGTATACTAATGCATCTCTTAGCAGGTTTAGGGTTCGCATTTTTGAGCATTATAAGTTTTAGAAATTTCAGGCAATAGACCAGGAAAACTACAAATTTTTTCACATCATGGAGTTACCGGAAACTGGTCTAGTTTTTAGTTTAGAATTAGTTCATCCAAGTTGTATTAGGATTAGGGCAGTGCTTAAGTCTAGATTGAATGGTATTTTAACGACAATAGGTTCTCTGGCCGAAAGAATAGATCAGTAATTCCTACCTGTAAAACTCAAGATGAAACCTAGAAATAACTAAATAAATTAGTATTTTTCTAACAGGCGTTTGCTCAAACATGTACTCAATTTCAGCGAATGACACGTTTCTGATGAAATCTTACAAGCATTTATTATAACGCTGATCTTCGCGTCTCCAATTGCGAATATTTTACAAGTTGTATGTGAGTTTGAATATTGAATTAGTTGTTATTGAATAAACTTTGTGAAGATGTAGTAGCAGTCGAGTTTCGCAAACCAAGCTGATTATTTATTTGTTTTGCCCTATATAAATGGCTAACGAAATTGCATATTGAAGACGCCGTTTCGAATATTCTAAATTTTAAATGGAGAAAGAGAAAGAATGGCAGGTGGCTTGAAGCAGTTAGTTTCAATTCTTCTATCAAGAATTCCGTAGAATTGCTGAAGTAAAATGACGGATATTTTAATGGCTTTTTAACTCTAATTAAGTCTCGAATTAACAGATTCATACATTTTATAAGCCAGGCTTCCCCGCAGCAGGGTGAAAATGCCGAAAATTACAAGGAGACTTTGGAGCTGAATAGTGTTCGCTCAGCTCCAGCTCGTAGGCCATTCAGGAAATATTGAAACTTTACAGAAATGCAGCGGAAACCGAATTCAATCCAAAGTTGGAAAACCTTGTCCACCAGCTCTTATTTAATCGACTTTTAAAAAAGCTGGCAAATTTCACGATATACATAAGTACAAAGCATAGCACTAGTCAAATTCAATACTCAATTTTTAATCCGGTTTAAATATAAAGTTAATCATAATTTGATGTTACAAATTCGGTGTTTCGTTCCAGTTAAATTTCCCAGATAATGAACGAAATGTTCCATCCGGAGCCATAAGTTTAACGTCAGAAATACACTAATGTTGTAGGGCGTATAATTAAATAAATTAATTTAAAAAATGCCAGACGACGCGAAGTCAATGAACTTGACGATCAAAATTTAAAATGTTAACGCGCTACAAATCTTGCTTACTAACTACGACTAACAGTTAGACACCGAATCAATACTTAAACGAGTTATATTCAGTGTGAATTGTAATGCCGAATGTCAATGTTAAGTGGCTGGTTCCACTTCCGTTTCCTTGTCCATTCTATTTTCATAGATCTAAGGCTGTTCAGTGCTATTTATGGCTACTAATTTGGCTCGTCGCCTTTTCATTGGGTACGTTACATTTTATAAGCATTTACCTAATTTAACAAAAAATCATTTTGCAACCATTTAACAATTGGTCTGCCGCTCAAAGATTAGATATATTTTTAAATTATTATGGCTATATTTCTGACTTAAAAGCTAACATATATTCCCACTGTGCCCGAGTTTAAATTCGTAAATTGTATTAATTATTAATTCGCAGGGCTATACTGGTTCCTAACCAAAACGAACCTTGGAAGAGCTGGATTAATATTCACCGGACATCAAAATTCCAATTTTTCGAATTCAAAATTAGGATTTGACCTTAAACTGGGCTTTGAAAATGACCCAGTCCAAGCCAACAGGTTTATGGACGTTCTCTCTTCTGAAATTGAATTGCTGCAGACAAATGCTGCCAAATCTAGTCTTGCGACGCCTTTGGAAGAAAATTTGCAAAGGTCAAGGAAAATACCGGATAGCATCATACGACTCTGTCACCCTTATGAACAGCTTGAGTCAAGGGACGAACGTAAGATTTTTAGTTTTTAAAATTAATTGTACACACGGAAGCTACCCATTAATCTAGTTTTGCTAAAGATTATTAAATTCATTCATAAAGTAAATAAAAGTCATTAAATGGCGTTGGAGTTGGCATACAAATAATTTAAATGTAAAACGCTATTTTCTACTCACTAGATCTAAGACACCCTGACTTCAAACTGGACGGCGTGGTTCTGCTCTTCCGTCACGGTGACCGTGGTCCACTGTCCCATGTTGGACGTCACAATATTTCTCATATCAATTGCCACGAAACACATCCAGAATACTCTAATCTCATCAAATTTACGAGCGAAACGATGCCGAAACTGCCTGGTAACTGTCAAATTTAGAATGCATATCGTTGCTTTCCAGCTTCCGGTAATTCGCTACATAAATAAATTTTTGCCAGGCTATTCCCAATTCATCGGCCCATTCCACAGCTTCCCGAAAGTGTCCAACGGAAATCGCTGCAGTTTAGGTCAATTGACGCCAACCGGGACTGTCCAGCTCCTCACCCTGGGCAGGGTCATTCGAGAAACGTACAGCACCAGCCTGTTTTCCGATCTCCTAGTCAACGACAGCACCAGCAGATCTAGTCTTCGGGTCACAGCATATTCGACGAGGTATCGGAGAACGCTTCATAGCCTGGTCGCATTTTTGTATGGGCTTCTTGGGCCGAAGCTCATGATACCCAGCGTCAATATTAAGGAGAGTCAGAGTACCACGTTTTGCTTCAATGATTGCTCCTGTCGGGCTACTGATAAGCTCAAGAAATTGGCGAACCGGAAGTATAAGCCGAATCCAGACGGTGAGTTACGATTCGGTACGAAATTCGCCTGATTTTAAAAGTAACGATTTTCATTGATTTTTTTTAGATAAAGCCAAAATGGCCAACCTCGTGAATCACCTAAATACGATCCTGGACGTCGGCAAAAACAAGAAAACGGGTACTTCCTTAATGGACTCCCTCCTGGTCTACCCCTGTCACAAAACGGCTCTACCCTGTCGCCTCGATTCTCAAAAAAATGCCGTCCCATTCGCCAAAAAATTATTCCAGTTCCCACCAACGCCAACCAGCCCACATTGCATTACCCCTGCAAATTTAGCTAATCTCATTGATCTCATTCAAAAGGAAAATTATGGCCTAAAACAAATCCGTGAAAGTTTCCAGTTTTCTGCCCTCAGTTCCTACGGCCTCCTCAAGGAAATCGTGAATCTCGCCCTTCGTATGACCAGTGCTGGAACGAGTAATGGTCCGAATTCCCGGGTCACTAGTAATAATAACAATATTTTCTATAGAAGTAAATTAGCAGTGTTTTCAGGACATGATACGACTTTTGAAGTGCTGATGGGTGCATTGGGAGTTCGTACGGGTCATCCAGATGTTCAGCTCCCGCCATATGCCTCTAGGCTTATTTTCGAATTTTATCGGAAAACTAATTTGCCTGTGCTTTCAGTACGGAGACATTTTTTCAGGGTTATTTTTAATGGGGATGACATTACGGGTTTAGTTAGTTTTTGTCAGAATCCTGTTAGATTAGAAGGATTGGATCGTGTGGCGTTATGTCCACTGGAGAATCTTGTAAGATTTTTGCATGATCATTATTTTACGGCATTTGGAAATACGACGTCCAATTTTCGGGATGCGTGTAAATTCGTTTCCGCTGCACACTGATTATTACTCTAATACTCTTTAATTGCTGTAACGATTAGTGGCGTGAAACGAATCCATAAATGGCCCACCGATGGGTCATGGGCCCTTTCAAGGTTATAGATTAGATATCTGACTATGCTGGACGCACTAGATTAGAGCTGAAACATGCAAGGTCATTCAGTAATCGCGTCGAACGAGTCCCGTATCTCACGGGCCCACCTATGGGCCCAGGCGCTGCGTTGCCACCCTTCTTGAATCGAAACCTACGCTACACGCAATCTGCACGGCTATAGGCAACACGGCCATCACAGATCTAGTTCGAATAAGAAACAACAATTGGCCCATATTTTATGGGCTCACGGACCCACAAAGCCAATTATATCTAATCTCATCATAAACCATATTTATTCAATTTTCAACTCTCCTTCACAAGACATTCCAAATGCACTTTTGCACTATATTGTACACTCATATATATTTATCGCACTGACGCACGCATTTTAAAGTATTTTAACCACTTGAGTACAACTGTTCTTGATATATATTTTTAATTTTTAAACTATTTACAAGTACATGTACTAAATTTTATTAGATCTGAGATTTTAGCTTTATAACTAGCATCTAAATATCTAGATAGTATCACTTAACCGCAGTACGGGCAAATTATATTGTCATATGCGTTACTGCGTGGACAGCACAGCCAAATGTTTAGCCTAACATTAAATCCGTTAACTTTTAATTGTAATGGTGACTGTTATGGCTTTATTACGTTTCATATCCGAAGATTATTTATCCTGGTCATGTTTAAGCTTTAGCATAGAGACAACGTTGATTACAGAGAGACTAGTTGTGCATTTCGCAATTACGCTAAAGCTCTTGGGTTGTCACGTAATTGGTTATTTAAAGCAATTTAACTGGAAAAGGTACGGAGGCCGAGGTTGCCATTAATTTCAATCGGTTTAACGCAAAATTTCTGACAAAAAAATCAAATGCGCGTGTACTCGTATGTACAGGATTCATAACCTGGTTAAAAACCGAAATATCTAAATTAAATTTTTTATCTATTGAGCGCTGTATTTCGCTGACTAATCTTGTGCTAGAATGCTCAATTTTTAGACTATCGATTGAGGCCGCGGCAAGACTTTAACAGTAGATACTGCATTTAAAAATATGAATTTAAAGACCGCCACCACCGCTATGATCTCCAAGCACAGTTCGCTTATACCATCCGTTCATTTGTTCCAAGAAAATAAATGTTAGAACAGTGTGTGGACCTAATCTTGCAAAATATGGAGTAAATCCTTTCCAGAGAGCAAAAACACCTTCATTTCGTATAACCTTAACAATGACATCTCCAGCACCCTTGTACTCTGGCTTCCCATCAATCGTCTTCATGTTCTGAATTCGAGTTTTAGCAATGTCAACTGGCAGTGAGGCAGCTGTGGTGACGAAGCCAGAAATCATGCTGGAGCAGAAGTGCAGGAAAATATTGTCACTGAAGTAGCCAGTTGACATTAGATATTGTTTAGCTTGGGAATAGGATGCTAGTTGAGCGGCGTTCACAACCATTGCTCGACCCATGGTCGGGACAGCACCTCGCCAGAGAGTTAGTACACCCTCTTCACGTGTGATACGAGCGAGAGCATTGAAGACACTTGAGTAATTACGTCGCTCAGCAACTGGCAGTCTTCCATCGGCAGTCATACGGATCAAGGAGACCTGGACAATAATAGTTTAGTTAAATTCGATTATTTAAACTGCCCATTTTGCTTGTTTATCTTCGACATACCTCTGCCGGAGTTCCAACAAAAGCACCAACAACTCCAGCGGCCATTCCCAAAGCAGCTTTCGTGAAAAAGCCTGGCGGAGCACCTTCAGGTCTGAAAAGGTCACAGGTCATGTTTCATTATTCCTGCGCTGAATTTAGAGTGTTCGTATTTCATCGGATCCTATATATTACGCTAACAGTTTGAACTTTGAAGTGGTATAAACAACGCACGATCGGAAACACACTTGAAATTTGGATCAGGGTTAAGTGCTAGATGTTAAATATGATGACTGATGACTAATTACCCCGAACACATCTCAAAGAGCCAAGTATAGATTCCAAGTCGAGTAGTTGTGTACGTCGCTTGTCTCAAGAGTCCAGCCGAGAGTCCAGAGTACATTGCAATAATCCCTTCATTCCGCATAATTGAGGAAATTGCATGGAAACTTGTTTTGTACTCCTTCTTTCCGCCTCCAGCACCGCTCAACTGCATACGATTTTTAACCAGATCTAGCGGCTGGACAAATACCGTCGCTCCCATTCTGAAATTTGCAAAATTCAAATACATATATATTAGATAAATTTTTTTTAGACCAGGTTATTAAATAAATAAACCATGAAAACCTATTGCCCTTATTAATTCAGCTGTCTGCATCATAAAATTTCAAATGAATGTAATTGATTGCAAATAAGCGAAGTTCTAAACTGTGAACTGTCGAAATATCCTCTGCGTAGTTCTTAAAAGCCGATTGATTTTTATGTTTAGAAACAGTAACAATGCATGTGCTTTATAAAAAAAATAGATACTGGGCTTCGGCTCTTCAACAGATAAGGTATTTAGTATTTCAAACCATTTACCCTGAAAGTCCTCCGAAGAGAAATTTGATGGAATTTGGAATATGAGCTGGAGTATTTGGTGAACTCATTTTGATGCCTGTAATTGTTTAACCGGCCGGTGACCTGAAGAAGCTGGAAAATGCCAAATGATGACCCGTCTACGAGCTGCTCCTGGACACTCGGCTAACTAGATTCAAATTAAACTAAATAGAAACTAGAAGCAAAACACAAGCTCTAACGCCTAGCTTTATAGATTAGATAAAAGCTAGCTTGAAACTCCTGGAAACTAGAGCAGCCTGACGTCAAGTAAAAAGCACGTGAGTTGCGGCCTTGAGTCTTGCCTAGCAGCCAAGCCGGCTTTATTTCAAGCTCAGACCTTTGCACAATGTAGCCATGTAGCCCATTTTTTAGTTGGCTACCGTTGCCATCCATTCTTAATAGCTGTTACCACCCTAGTAGCCAATGTTTGTTAAATTATTGAAAACACATTTAAATGCCACTTAGATAACAAATAATTTTATGATAAATACTCCCAATTAGATCAAAAAAAGTTACGTATCTGTTGTGTTGTTCACTCTTGATACTATGTCCAATCTAAATACTTTTTTAGATGAGAATATATTCTCACTTAAATCCAGGAACCCTTAACCTTAACCTCGACCTAAAAAACTGAAATGCAATGCAATGTTAATGTTGAGAATGAAATTTTTGTCATTTTGAAAGAATATATTCTTCTGTGAATTTGTCGATATTGTTGTGTGGACGTGGTACCGGTGGTATGTGATCTGTGAGCGTGGTATCAATTTCGATTAAATCCAAAAATTACTTTGTTAGCTCATTAGCATTAGCACAGACAGACAGGTGAGAAAATGTAAATAATATGCATTTTTAAGTTAAGCCATGATAAAGTTGAATTTAAAAAATAATTTTATGGCAGTCTAGAAATCTATTGAAGAATTTATTTGGATTTTTACAAAATAAATTCTAAAACAAATTTAATTTATATCAATGACAGATCATTCGTCATAAATAATAGCAAATTTATGACCTACCACGTTGTACACACCTTCTATGATGGTTTTAGGCGTCAGTTGAAAGAATTTCACGTAATAAAAATAAAAATCCAATTTTTTAATTTGAAAAGCTTCCTAACTCTCATCTTGAGTTAAGTGGTGATCAGTTATCGACTATTGAATCGATTATGTAATTGTAATATATTTTTTAATATTTTAAACTTTTGTAGATGACAAAACATGATCAAATCAAATCATGAACTTGAAAATAAAAACCATGTCATTTCAATTTAGTTAAAAATTTCTTATTTGAAGCTAGGTTTAAAAAAAGCATTTCAAAGATATGTAGTTTCACATTAAATGTAGAGTTTTATCCTAAATAATTTTTATCCTTTAGCTTTTGAGAACGGAGAAATGCTATGCTTTATCACGTTTGTGCAAAAGTCTGGAGCTCATTTGCTCACGTTGAGTTGAGTTGGCATTAGAGTATTTTTCCACACCCCAAGTCTTTTCGTTCTTGTCTCTTCCAGTGTTCGGACGTCGTACGACTCTTCGCTCTTCTGACCAGGTAAATTAAATATTTTCTAACAGTTAAAAGTTAGTTGTTCATTGATAATAACTAACTTGACAAAGTTAGTTATTATTTTGGTTCATATGTTTGCCTTGTCGGGGTTAGTTCGGATCACGACACACGAGCAGCAGAAATAATAAATATTTCACTGTCTGTCATTCGAGGCTTTTTTAGCCGTATTTCCAATATTGATAAAATTTAAGAGACTTTTCCTTATTTTCACCATAAGTTAATGTTACCAGTGACTTGTTACCAGTAACCTTGTTACATTTCGATTCTGAAATTAAAATTTGTGAAAATGGTCAAATTTAATTTGTAATTAGGAAAAAGCGCAATTGAGCTGCCTGCCTGTTATCGCGTCTTGCGCCCTGAATTTGCCTGCAATATTTTGTCCAGTCGCTAATGCATTAGTTAATTACCTATATTTGTCAATTGTCAAATGTATGTATCATGTCACTCACTGACTCGATTTAGGCGTCAGTGTCAGTATTCATGACGAGAAATACGAAATCGACCCTTACACTCTTTAACTCATTCAAATATCAATTTTGCGGCTTTGGTATTTGGTATCCCTTTTCTTGGATTTCCGTATATACAAATTTGCACGCATATCCGCAGTCCACAGATAAGTTAAGTACGCTTAAATGTGATTTAAAGTTTAAAGCTACATTTAAGGAAGAATTCTCAATAATACTACAGAATACGCCACAATTTTTGTTTACGCCATTGTCACAAGACATCGACATATAGATACAAATACGATCCACATCAGTACATTTGGCGTGGTTTATTGGTATGTTTTGTGTATCTTACTAATACTTCGTGCAGCATATTTGCCATGGCCATGAGCATTAAAACGTTATGTATTCACACAAAAGCTGCCGGTGCCAATTATGAGTATGATTAGTGCCAAACCGCGGTATAGTTTTGCATTCATAATACTGGAATACTAGCCAAAAGCCGAGAAGTAGTATACTTAGATCGCTAGGAGCTAGAAGCCAGGAGTCCTAGACGTGGAATTCTAAAATAGATCGATGTACAGAGCATGCAGCTGAGCCGTGGTCTCTCCACGCCTTCTAGCTCCTAGCCAGCTAGCGTGCTATGCCTAGCGTTCTAGCATTAGCTGGCGTTACTTCGTTGAAAACGCTTGCGTGGCACTTGGCAGGCACTACTTCTACTGCTGTACTGTGGCAGTATCACGAGGAAACCAGCCGAATGGAGGCTACTCGGCTATAAGGCCAACCTTGGCTTGACATTCACAAAAAAAACTATGGATGGCCTTTATGGCAAAGCCCTCTCGAATGATCTCTGGCTGGAGATTGTAGACGTCAATGTAAATGCAGATTTATCGGTTTCAAGTTTCAAGTGGGAGTATAATCCTGGACTACTAATAATATTCGAGTTATCATTCTAAAGTCACGACTCCAGACAGACATCCGAGATTAGCGTTGAAAAGTAATAATATTAACATTGGAATTAATTAAAATAGACTTAGTTGAAATAAGAAATAAATAGGGTACAAAACCCGTAACGACATTCACGCAGCAAACCTAAACCTACTTCGGGGAAGCTTCTGATTAAATTAAATAGTATATATTAGAATTAAATACTAAAATTCCTGTACTATTAGCGTTGGTATTAGTTCACGCAGCATTTTAAGATTTTTCTAAACATCACGATTTTCTAGACATTATAAAATTCTCAGCTTTTACGAAACTGGTGTAAGCCTACGAAA
The DNA here is from genome assembly GCA_009869905.1 of Ceratophysella communis. Classification (NCBI taxonomy): domain Eukaryota; kingdom Metazoa; phylum Arthropoda; class Collembola; order Poduromorpha; family Hypogastruridae; genus Ceratophysella; species Ceratophysella communis. Next base: position 5,631 of record VNWX01000784.1, on the reverse strand, counting down.
AATGCTGTAACAATAGGTGTCAAATCCATCATACATAGTTTTCCTTCTGACCATTAGCAGCATCGTTATCCTGATTTTCGATAATCGATAACCACGTGCCAGGCCGGCATCACCTGGCCGGTGGCCGGCTGTGCAAACTTAGCATTAGGTTGGGTCATGCAGCTTCCTACGAGGACCTTGATTTTGAGTAATTCTCATTTGCCATGCTGTGCAGGTGAAGACTCAATTTGCACGTATGCAGCTTATGCAACTTTGCACTTATTTGCCTGATGCTTATAATTTTCTAATGCTTTTCCCGTGGCGGTGGTACTGGCTCTTATGATGAATAAATACCATGTGACAAGTTGATGGGTACTGAGCACTAATGAATGCCTAGGATTGAGTGACAGACGTGAGAACGTTTTCAGTATTACTGTGGCAGTTGTGACTGCTAGTCGTGTTCTTAATTTATTTGTACGTAATATTTTCAAATTTCGAATTCTGAATTAATTTATTTAAGTGCTGCAAATAGTTGATTTCTAATTTCCAATTAATTTGTGTTTTGCAGTTGCCAGTCAAGTCTACTAAACTCAATACTTCAAAATGTCCAAAATCGGAATCAACGGATTTGGCCGTATTGGTCGTTTGGTCTTGAGGGCCTCAATTCTGAAGGGAGCCGAGGTTGTTGCGGTTAACGATCCCTTCTTGGACCTTGACTACATGGTCTACATGTTCAAGTATGACTCCACTCACGGAACCTACAAGGGAGAGGTCAAGGCCGAAGATGGACATTTGGTTGTCGATGGTACGAAGCAATAAATGTTTTCAAACCTGCTCGACTCTTTAGGCTAATTCAAATTTAATTTTAAAACAGGACACAAGATCACAGTCTTCCAAGAGCGTGACCCCAAGGCCATTCCATGGGGCAAGGCTGGAGTTGACGTTGTCGTCGAATCTACCGGTGTTTTCACCACCCTCGAGAAGGCTAACGTAAGTTGGAGTATTCCTGAACTTGAGTTTTCGATTAATAAATATTTGGAATTTAGAATTAAATTAAATTATTGGAATTATACAGCTTCACATCCAAGGTGGAGCTAAGCGCGTAGTGATCAGCGCTCCCTCAGCTGATGCACCCATGTTCGTGATGGGCGTCAACCACGAGAAGTATGACCCTTCAATGACGATCATTTCCAATGCTTCCTGCACCACCAACTGCTTGGCTCCTCTCGCTAAGGTCATCCACGATAACTTCGAGATTGTTGAAGGACTCATGACTACGGTTCATGCTATTACTGCTACCCAGAAGACCGTTGATGGACCTTCCGGAAAGGTACAGGGCAGGATTATTTGATACGATTCGGTCAAATTCTGGAATCGCGTCACTAGAATGGACGATAACAATGTATTTTATGATTCAGTTGTGGCGAGATGGCCGTGGAGCTGCCCAGAACATCATCCCAGCTGCCACTGGAGCCGCTAAGGCTGTTGGCAAGGTCATTCCAGACCTCAACGGAAAATTGACTGGCATGGCTTTCCGTGTCCCAGTTCATGATGTTTCCGTTGTTGACTTGACCGTTCGGTAAGCCTAACATTTTTGTTTTGAAGCGTAAATTCTGAAAACTCTTTCTAACGATTGTCTAAATTTTACAGTTTGGGCAAGGCCGCTACCTACGACGAAATCAAGGCTAAGGTCAAGGAAGCTTCTGAGGGAAGCCTGAAGGGAATTCTTGGTTACACTGAAGACGAAGTCGTCTCATCTGACTTCATCGGAGACAACCGCTCCTCCATCTTTGACGCCAAGGCTGGAATCCAAATCAGCCCTAACTTCGTCAAGCTCATTTCCTGGTACGACAATGAATTCGGCTACTCTCTCCGAGTCGTCGACCTCATCAAGTACATCCAATCCAAGAACTAAATACCTCTTGGTCGGTCACCCCCAACTTTTGTCTCGCAAATTATAATGCTAATCAAAAACACCAAAGTGAGAGTCAAAATAAGAGTATATCCCCCTTAGCGTAGAAGTTGGAAAACATCTATTAATTACCATGTACTACATAGTATTGTACCAAGTATTTTGGTAGACTATACTTTATTCCTGTCAGTGTGTCAAGAACTTGTCAACAGCGATGCAAAGGAGAAAGGTCAAAGGTTAGAGCACAGAATTGAAATAAAATCAGATCGTTTGTTTGTTGGAATTCTTCGTTGTCTTTCAAATTTTCAACCGTGTTTTTAGTATTTAATTCCGAAATTTTAATTACAGTATAATTATACAGGTTCAAGTCAGTATTTATGCTTAAGACTAGTAGCATAACGATAAAAAAATAAGCGAGTACATAAACGCGTATACATTATGGAGTCCAAAATGATCTTTGAAATTCCGTAGACAGATGAATATTTCGAGTACATAAGGTCGATTTTAGAAGTCTGTGTATTTCCTGAGGGTACAAAGGCGTTCAGGCTCCTCGAAATCCGAGTCGAGGCGACTGACCCTAGCTGACCCTTTGGGGCGGTAGAGATGGAGAGAAAGGGGGCAGGGCAAAAGTTCTGGCATTACCGAGTGATGAGTAATTAGTGAGGTCAGGCTCTTGAATTCCTTCGTGAAGCCCTGTAATTAACATAAAAGAAAAAATCATGAGAATGACAGAACAGATAACGACTCAAACCAGCCTCATGTATCAATCCTTTGTTTTTGTTTTCTTTAGAATTTTTTTTCTATTTTTTAAAATGTTGGACCATAACGCCGCGATGCACAATGCAGGCTTAAATATTTTGCTCCGTTTCTGAAACATAGCTTAGAATAATAGTAATTTTCGGATAAATCTTCGATCATTGAACGGAATTTTTCCCATCATAAAAAGCGAAAATTTCGCTTACATAAATTGGCTCATCATAAGATGGTTCAAATTCAAGCTGAAAATATTCCAAATGCAAAGACATTACTGCTAAATTAACGGACAAATCCATTTTTAAATTGGCTTATTTTATGCTAAATACTGATACCTGCACTTTACGTCGTGGAAATATTAATCAAAACTTTATCATGAAGTACATACCAAATTGTTTTTAAATAAATCAGGTGCTCGGGCTCGTTTGAAGCCTCTCGTAATATCGTAAGAAATATAGGTGACCAAGAAAAATCTTAAAGAAAATAACTTATAAGACCCGAGTAAAAAATAATTTTACCCGAGTAAATGCTCAAACTAGCCGATAACGATTTCTATTTTTCTAACTTTTTCAAAATTTCAAATCAGGCATTATTTTCGATTTCGACTAGAATTTATCTTCAATTTACTGGTATCGCATTTGTGTATATTTAAGCTTAACGGAAGTTATTTCTGATTTTACATTTTACTAATTCTCACTCGGGTATTTTAAATCACATCCAATGTAGCCCGCACTGCACGAGGTTGAATTGGCTCGGTCAATAATTTCTATTTATCGGCAAGCAGGTCACCGTAATTTCTGATTGTTCAAACACTTGTAACCTTAATTTTTGTGAGCGTCTTTACAATTTTGTTGTAAAAACCAGTTAAATTTATACAGCGTTATTGTTTACAAAATTTACAAATTTTCATATTATTCCATGGGGCAGTTTTGATTTTGACCAGTACGGAAACGGCTAGGGTACAGGTCTTGACACGTGTTTATGTGATTCAAACAACAGACGCTGATCTGACCACGTAATTTTGATTTTTTGCCCTATTCTTCCGATTGTAAGAAAATGCATCCCTCAACCCTTTGCCTAGAGCACTTGAGCGTCCTTCATTTTTTTAAGCCCTTAGCCCCATCATCCCTGTCTCCATACTGCCCTGGCTTGTAATCGTCTGACTGAAATCTGTAGATATCCCGCACATTCCATTGACTCATCCGTTCCTTATACGAAAAATTCCTTTCCGCTCGCCCAAGAATCCGACAGCACGATCTTCACGATTCTCAGTCAAGATTCCACACTGGGCATTCAAACGAAGAAAAAGCCGGATCTCATGGCTGATGGTGCTCATCTTCGTGAGAGACGCTGCTATATTCCTTATCTTTCATGTATTGTCCATCGCCCAGCCTATTGTTAGCGTTAGCACGGAGTAACTCAACGGAAATTTCAGGTCTCGATTCTCTGAGCCCTCCGACAAACGAAAGTTTATAAAGTTAGCCGGCTCGCCGACACGAACATGAAATATATTGTCGTGTTTTTTGACAGAGCGATTATGGCTAATGGTGGACGGACGATTGGGCTTTAGAGCGTCGCATAAGGGTGCCTCTATTTTTGCCGTTTTAATAAGGTTAGCCCATCAGTAGAGAAAATGCAAAATAACCGGGTAAATTATCGAAAACAATTTACATTTTAAAAGTAGGGAATTCAACAAACGACCCTAATGCCAATTTTTAGAATGCTCGAAATTTCGAGAATACTGGGCAATACCGCCAGACACGAATTGTACTGCGACACCGAAATTCCACGCCGCACCCCGCGACTTATCTAATTAAACTGCGCATCCCTTTGCGTGATTGAGACTGTCCATTCAATAAATAATTAATTACTGGGCTTATGGGCTCACAAAATGAAGGTGTGGGGTTGGCTGTGCTGTACGAAATGCAGATGTTCAACGTCTTAAGATTAAGAACTACATCTTGTATTTTCTTATATACCTTAATTTTGTATCCTCGATGAACCGTCTTGAGAATGAGGTAATGAGCTATGCCGCAAGGTTGGAAGTCACGCGGAACACGCAGAGACAGTGCAAAGCACCCGGTCTTCGTTGTAGACTCACGAACAATGAAAGAACCGACCGGTTCATTTTTGAGGACTTCAAGGGCTATTTCTCTGAAAAAGGGACAAAAAAGGCATATAGATCAGAAACAATTTTTTATTTATATAGGCGCTATTTTAAAGCGGAAATTCCGCCATTTTTATACCTACCGATGATTGAAAGGGCGTCAGACTCAACGGAACAATAGCTATGAATAATTTGCAATTATAATGTCAACCCACAGATGAATAGATCTCTTAATTGACCCCGCACTGTCCAAGCCCAAAGTCCCACCCACGCATTTCAGTGGAGCAACGAGCTGAATTATCCGCATCTCCTAAGTCTAGTCCGCATCTTAATTTTATACTATGCATTTATTGCCGTATGAATGGGCTTCATTTATTAATGTTATGGTTATGCGTTTATGAGACTAGACTAGCCCCTTCTGCCTTCATTAATGTCGTACGTACTGGCATATAATAATATAGTGGGGGAATGTGAAAGTCGAGTCATAATCATAAATATGCAAATAAAATATGCAAATTACTAGGCAGGGCGTTTGGACTTGTTTGCCGTTTGCTAAATCTCAACTCGAGTTTGTAAAGACGAATCAAGCTCGTACGTGAGGTTTATAGCTTCGTCTGCGCTGTCCTCGACTTTAAGGGTTAAGGGAGATAAGCTTGTCCACAATTTTGCCAGCTATCAAAATTTCTATTAATTTAAATCACTTGTTTTTGCCAGGATGTCGGGTTAAACTCCGGTTTATTTTTTTTATCGCAATTACGAGTTAATATTTAATTAAACGACGTGTTTCGTTAGCGGGCAAAATGTTAGAAGTACAATCATAGTGTATTGTAATGTAGTGACCCACGCTGTATTGTAGTGTAGGTCAGTAGTTAAAGAATGC